>PVIR01000923.1:6054-144631 GCA_004026965.1 Petromus typicus | reverse complement strand
AAAAAAAAAAAAAAATTAATTAAAAAAAAAAAAAAAACTAGAAGCTGAGGCAGGAGCGTCAGAAGTTTGTTTTGAGACAGTCTCAAAACAAAAAATAAATAGGGCTGGAGAGGTAGCTCGGTGCAAAGGCCCGAGGTTCGATTCCTGGTACCACAGAAAAGGGGCAGCAAGTAGGAAGGGGAGGGGTAGTCTGGGCAGAATTTCAGAAACTAATAGAACAGTATCTAGAGTTCTAAGAGAAATTAGGTACCAGAGATTCATACCCAGATAAACTGTCCTTTAAGTATAAAGTTAACAAACATTTTAAAACATGAATTAGGGGCTTACCCACATATAACATCTTTTGAAAGTATCTAATGTTGAAATCCCAATGATAACTCACAAGAGGTCCATCCAACGTTATATCCTGAATTAATATTTTTTTGCAATCTTGGCAATTAGGATTTTTTTTTTTTTTTTGGTACTGGAGATTGAACTCAGGACTTTGCTTTTGCCAGGTAGGCTCTGTGGCATTGAGCTAAATCCCCAGCTTGACAATTATGATTACTAAGAGTATTAAAAACTTCAGCCGCATTCAGAAATAATATAACAAAAACTGGAAGTGGAAGAATGGAGATGGAAATCCCCAGCTTCCCTAGCATGGAAATTAATTCATGATATAAGGAAGAATAGCCTGAATGGACCAGGGATTTAGCTCAGTGGTTCAGGCACCTGCCTAGCAAGTGCAAGGTCCCAGGTCTGATCCCCAGTAACCACATACAACAGTACTGGGTGTGGTGACTCACGCCCATAACCTCAGCACTTGGGAGGCAGAGGCAGGAGCGCTGCTCAGTTCAAGACCAGACTGAACTACAAAAGGAGATTCTGTCTAAAAAAAAAAAGAAGGAAAGAGAGAAAGAAAGAAAGAAGAAAGAAAGAAAGAAAGAAAGAGCCGAACATGGAGGATATTTAGGGCCATAAAACTACTCCACACAATAATGTTGCGGCCATGTCATTATACTCTTATCAAAACCTACAGGATATATAAGAAGGTTGAACCTGAATGTAAACTTACTACTCAGCTCCTCGGTTACAGCAAATGGATCTCTCTGCGGAAATTACTGGTGAGGGATATTGACAAGGGCAGGGCACATTGCAGGAATTCTCTATACTTTCCATTTAGAATTGCAGTGAGCCTAAACTTGCTCTACAAACAAAATTTGTTACTTAAATCAGTCATGCAATATACTAAACTGATGAATTGTACATTTTAAATGAGTATATGGTACGACTATGTAAATTATGTCCCAATAAAGCTATTTTTAAAGTCTTTTTCTTTTTGTACCAAGGATCAAACCCAGGACCCTGTGCTGGGCCGTATCGCTGAGTTAAATGCCTGGCCAGTTTTTTTTTTCTTTTTATCTTAATTTAATCTTTTGGAACTATTATCATTTATGATATGGAGATGTTTTTCTGGAAGTTTAACAATTCCCTTCTATTTCATTTTAGATGCATGGAAATAGATTTGACTTTGGTTAAGTTGAAATAAAATTAAAATTTAAATATATGAGGTTATGGTTATGTTAAAAAAAACCAACTAAATAAATGTTTTGGGTTTTTGTTGATAGGGATTGAAGATAGGCCCTTGCCCACACTAAGCACATTACCAATGAACTATACTGTCAGCCCTAATCCTTATTTTTAAAGTGCATTTTATAACCTAGAAACCTATTTTATAACCTACCCTCCTCTGGCTAATGTCTCCATACAGTCTGAAATGTGCATTTGGTGAGCGCTAGTGGTGAAGCTGTCTGGGACCAGTAGGACTGTAAGCATGTTCTACTTGTGATTTTCCTGCACTTTTTTTTTTTTTTCAGTACTGGGGCTCGAACTCAGGACCTGGCGCTTGCAAGGCAGGTGCGGTGCCGCTGAGCTAAGTCCCTGGCCCACCACTTCATGTCTGGAGTTGGGGCGGCAGAGTTTGAGCAGTGGGCATGGAACTGGCTAGAGCAGGGCAGTCACTGCAGCGGTTACGTCCTGTTCCTTCTAGCTGTGTCCTGTGGCGGCGGCAGCTGTTTAATCACACGGGTCTTTTATTGTATCTTCTACACAACAGAGTAGGGACTGCGGCAGTGCTGTGGGCTGTCCCAAGGACTGAAGGAGACACTGCACAGAAAGGGCTCCGCTCAGGGCTGACTGGCACATGGCGGCACACGAGGGTCCCTGGGTGCGTGGCCGGTGGTCATCCTGGCGGGATCACCCCAGGTGCACACATGATACCCCCTGGCCACAGGGAAATGGGCTGCCATGCAGGCCAGAGGCGTGAAGGGGGAACCGCCCTGTTAAAAACGCCCTGTTAAAGCCCTTCCTGTTTAATCGCCCTGCTAAAAATGCTGCGCCCCAGCAGGACACGCAGGCATTTTCCTAGGAGATGTGACAGCCACCTGGGAACAGGGCTGCTCCTCCCAACTCAGAGAAGCAGTGTGCCGGGAGCATCTGCTGCCCCTGACCCCTCAGCCCTCGGCTCGACTCTTACCCAGACAACCTCATGACCCCCACTCTGGCTGCTTGGGTGCGAGACAGACACATTTCATCTTGTCTCTGCTGGAATCATGATGAGTTAAGAACTGGACTTCTGCTTTCCTCGGGGCGGCTTTTAGCACCTGGCATCGGGAGAGGGAAGAGAAAATCAGGGCTCAGAGACCTGCAGGGAAGCCAGCCAGCGGCCTGGAGCACCACCCGTCGTCTCAGGCACAACCGTACCACCCTTCTCTGAGGACAGGAACTTCCCAGGGCCTGGAACACAGCACCTGAGTCCCAGCCTTCCCAGGGGCCTGGGAGACCCAGACCCTGCACTGAGGAACCTAGAAGGAAGTCGTGCTGGCGAGAACCATGTGGAAGTGAGCAGCGCTCTCCACGCTGTCCTGGAGACCATGAGGACAGGGCAGGCCAGCTCTGGGCAGGGTGTGAGCTCTGAGCAGGCGGAGGAGCAGAGGGGAGGTGTGAGGGGACAGCACCCCAGGAATCAAGGCATGCTTCTCCCCACAGTTTACCCACCCGCCTGGCCTGGCCTCCTGCGTTGGGGCCGCCCAGGCCATGCGTGCGGTACAGACTTGTGGCGGGTCACTTGGCTGTGGCTCCCTGGGGCCTGGGGAGAGAGTGGGAGACCCTGACTGGAGGGAAGGCAGAAGAGTAAGGCTTACAGAACTTGATCTGTTTACTGTGATTAGCTGAGGCCCGACGTCACACGGGGGATTTAGGAGCAAAGCCTTGTAGGGATCGGACGGAATCTGTCCAAATGCAGTTCGACTGCATTTTGACCATAAGCCTAGGGGCCACGTGGAGCCAGCGGTGACAGCACTGTCTTGGGACTGTGGGCAAGGAGGCAGCTGGGGAGGAGGGCTCTCTGGTCTCCCTGCTCTGAGAATACCCTGTGCTCCGGCTCTCTGCCCCCCACATCTAGCGCCTCCCAAGTTGGGCCCGAGGAAGGGAATGTAGTAAAGGCTATCCTGCCACGCCCACCGGCCCGTCCATGCGGAAGGAGTCAGAGGGGCAAGAGGGCGCCCTGAGGGACCCCGGGGCAACCAAGCTCTAGGCCTGGGCTGGGGATCAGGGAAACAGCTGCTGGGGATGAGCCCAGCCTGGACTAGCAGCCTCTAGGCAGGAGAGGGTGCCCCCCTGCCCCACTTCTGCCTGCAGGGCGGCTGTGCTCCATCCTCAGACACTTGGCTCCTCAGGCGCTTCCAGAGTAAGAACACTTGGGAAGCTGGCTTCACCCACACTACCCTTATAAATGGGGAGGCTGAGGTTTGAGGGAAGGGGCCACGCGGGGTTTCCAGGCTGAGAACCCAGCAGTGCAGGGGTGGGACCCTGACTCCAGGTCTGTGCTGGGAGCCGCCCTGCCGTCCTGGAGAGAAGAGCTTTGAGGGGGTTTGGGGGACTCTGGGGCAGGGTGCAGCTCAGGGCTGAGCTTCAAGGGGGCCCCAGACAGCCCCCAAACCCTAGGCACCTCTGCCGTCGCTGACGTCCCACAGTAGGCCGACAATCTCACCGTGGCGCTCCCAGAGTGCCAAGCTGGGGTGATTGCCAAGCCACTGCGGGACTTGTCACCTGACCCCAGGGCTGCTGGCCACCTGGAAGCATTGCAGGGGTGTGGAGCGCGCGGGGCACTTCATCTGTGATGCCTCATCCCAAAAGACAGCCCTGGGCGGCGGCAGGTGCAGACAACAGAACCGATGCAGGAAGGTGGCGCTCTGCTCAAGGGCAGTCGGGAACTGTCTGTGTGTCTCCTGCCTCCTGAGAGGCCGTGTGCACAGGGCAGGGAGGATCTGGAGGGAGGAAATCGCACCAAACTCGAACCCGGGTGCGGGAGCTCACCCCAGACCACATCTTCTGGTCGCAGAGCTACCACCACCACACGCCGGCCTCTGAGGTTGGCGCCTCCAAACTGCACACTAATTACAGGGGACAAAGCAGGAGCCAAACTTTATACACACAGGCCTCTGGAGGGTCAGAGGCGACAAGAGAGACAGATAGAGCAGCCCTGGGGTTTGCTGGTCTCCGCCTCTTACCTGGTCCCTCCCCTGGACAACACATGCAGCAGCAGCACAGGGTCAGCAGTGCCACCTTCCAGGACCACCCCAGGGAGAGAGCCAGATCCTCTGGACTTGCAGGAGGGAGGCCGGGAGCATGTCCAGGGCAGGGGCCATGGGCCCATCTATAGGGAGGTGGCAGTGTACAGGCCCCACCCCAAAGCCACCCTCTGCTCTATCAGCCCCCAAAGGGAACCCCGCTGTAGGGGAGTGCCCAGGACTGGGGGAGCCGGCAGGCACAGGAGGACCTTCGCCAGGATCTTTTGCTCCAAAACGAGCAAAGCCCTGTGATGTCTGTGACGCACCACGATGCTCAGACCTACTCACTGTCAGACAGTCCCGCCTGCGCCGCACGCGCCCGCCTCTGGGCTGCCTTTTGCCCTGGTGCCTCCCACGCTCGCCCTGCTCCTGTGCCACTCTCCGGATTTCCCGCTTCTCCCCCACATCCAGCTTTACTCCCTCGTTCTCTCATCACGTCAGCGGATTCCACTGTGCCACGCCCACCTGCTGCCACACACTAGCCTGTGCCCCCGAGAGACGTCGCTTGGGCACCGGGTCCTGTCCCTCTGGTCACTTGGGAGCCTTTTCCACGGACCTCTCCTCTCCCTGGCGTGGAAGTGAGAGTCTACGTTTGCAGAGTGAAACCAAGCAAAAGCCGCTCGGCCCCCTAACCTGCCCCGGCACCTCCCGCGTCTCCGCTCCCTTTCAGGTCACGAGCTCTCCTGCGGTCAGTGCTTCGGACGTTTCTGCTCTCGCCTCCCAGTCTCTCCCCAGCCCACGACGGTCCCTGTTCCACTGACACTGTATGGATGAGGTCACCAATGACTCCCCTGTGGCTAAAGGGGTGGTCGACCCTGCCTTTCGGAACTGCTGTCCTGGAGAGGGTGTCTGCCTGGACATCATCTCCCTTTTCTCAGCCAACCTTGACCCAGAGCCCAGGGGAGGTGAGATTGCAGCTCTGAGCCTCTGGGCTACCTCACGTGGGCATCGGCTTACTAGCTGCAAGTTAGGATTACTTTGTTCTGAAATACTCAGCTAGGTTATGAAGTCTCCAAGTCGCCCAGTGGGGCTGAGCGCAAGTCTAGAGAGGCAGGCAGCTGGTGGGGGAGTCTCAGCAGCTCATGTTCTACACCTTTAGCTCTGAGGAACGGCCTGAGGCTCCTGGGGTGAGACAGATCCAGCTGAACCCAAGTCAGAGACTTCCTCTCTGTACGCACTCGGAGGAGCAAACTCAGTGCCTGCTCCTGGCCAGGGAGCGAGGGTGGTGCCGGTGCCAGGACAAAACTGCGCCCCCTGGCGGTGGCACCTGGGTCTTGTCACGGCTCTGGCATGCAGCCCTGCCCCTGAGCCACGCATCTGAAAACCAGACCTTTCTCTGTGGTCCCTCCAACTATTTACATCCTCGGGCTGCATAAACAAATGAATCGTGAGCACTACCTCGAGTTAGAAGTTCTGCCCCGCTGGTTAATTTATGTTACGGCACTATAATCCCAGATGGTGTAATTCACCCGCTTCAAGTGGTTGTTCAACCATCTACTAGAACATCTTCCTCCTCCAGGACCCCGCACTCAAGTGAGCAGTCATTGTCCATGCTCCTGCCCCACGGCGGCCACTAGCTCCTTCCGGTCCCAACAACTTGTTCATCCCGCACACCTCCTGGAAACAGATCACTTGGTATGTGGCCTGCGGCCTCAGCTTCTCATGCTGCAACCTGTGTCCCAGGTCCGCTCTGCTGTCCGTGTCAGTGATGTGTCCCTATCACGGCCTGTGGCGATTACCCCACTTCTGTAAATGAGGAGCCCGCAGGTTTGCGTTACGAAGGTACCTCGTCCCCAGCCCTCGGTAAATGGACGAGTAGGCCACAGGGAGACAGCGGGAGAGCTGAGCCACCCCCTTCTGAATTCGCCTCCGCCGGGATAAACACATACTCCTGGATAATAGCATTTCGTGGTTCACAAATGCTTTTAACTTATTCATTCCTGCTTTTTACGAGCAATTCTCCAAAGAGAAAAAGCCAGGGTGTCCCAGTTTTTGGAAGGAAGCGAGGCTGCAAGCTTTGAGGAGGTGCGTGCTCAGAGCGAGCGACGGCTCTTGATGGGCGGACGGTGGCTGTGTGCGCACCACTCGAGGGGAGGCAGCAGCTTCACCGCTTTTTCTTTCTGACAAAGTGCATGCTTTGGAGTAATACATTTTTTTCTTTCAGCTTATTTTGTAGTGAGTGCAGACCTTCTGGCTGAGGGAGCACCTCACTTAAACTCTGCTGAGGAGGGGTTCCTGGCTTTTACTACAGTGTTTCTGCTTGATGTTAGAAGTAAAGGCTGGGAAGGAAAGAAAGAGAGGAAGAGCACGCTTCCGGCGCACAGTCACTGGACCCCGCCTACCAGCCAGGCCTCGGGATAGGGGCTGAGGTGCCGGACCGTGACGGAGTCCTCAGGGAGCTTCAGGGTGTTGGGAAGACAGGCTTCACACAAGTCATCAAAATCTCACTGGAAAGATTCACTTTAAAAAGGAAGGAAGTGGGGCCGGGGATGCACCCCAGTTGGTGGAGCACTTACCTAACATGCACAAAGCCCTGGATTCCACCTTAGTGAAAAGGAAGTACTGACATGTGCTACAACAGGAATGCACTTTGAAAATATCCCGTGGGAAAAACCGTCACAAAAGGATAAATGCTGTCCAATCCCATTGGCAGGAGGTGGCGGAAACAGTGACATACATAAAGACAGGAAGTGGAAGGGTGGGTACTCAGGGTTGGGGAAGACAGGGGATCAGTGTCTACTGGGACAGAGCTTCAGTTTAGGAGACAGGAACTCTGGAGACAATGGTTACACAACAGGATAAAGGTTCTCAGGATCATGGAACTGAACCTATAAAAATGTCTCAAATTGCAAGGCATGATGGCCCACTCCTATAATTCCAGCTGTTTATGAGGCTGAAGCAGGAGAATCAAAGTTCAAGGCTAGCCTGGGCAACTTATCAAGATCTTGTTTCAGAATAAAATCAACTGGGGGTACAGCACGATGTGAGGGCTTCGCCGTATGCCACATGTGGACGGCCCGGGTTCCAACCCACTACTACGCACAGTCAGCGTGGCTACTTATAGGTTATGTCCGTCTGGCCACAATAAGAAATCAAAAGCTTTTGACAAGGCCACAGTGGAGAAGCCAGGAGCTTCCACAGGTTCCAAACCAGAGACCAACAGTGGCAAAGCCCTCTCCCTTCCTGCCAGGCCCCAGGGAAGGCGCCACTTAGGGCTGGGCAGTGCACGGCCTGTGCTGGAGAGGCAGGCAGCTGGCTGCCCTGACGACTTTCCTTCCCAATGTGACTTCCTTATAGGTTTGACCACTGCTTTTATTCTTCGTGTTTTCCCTTTCCTTTCTCCCTGGATAGAGAGGGCGTTCCATCATCAACTATAAAGTTTTATAGGGCAACAAAAGAAACTCATAGCTCCGTAAAGAGGAGCTGGTCACCTGGGAAACTTTCCAGGTATGCTGTGCTCCTAGCAGCCTGAGAGACCTGGCGGTGAGTGCCTCAGAACCCACAGGGAAACGGGGTAGGGCTGAGTGACGTCGTTCAGATGCGAACGTGCACGCCCTGCCTCCCCCAGGAAGGCTGGCTGGATCTTTTGCTATTGAAGGGGACCAAACAGCACCCAGATTCAGCTCTGCTCCCTTCCGCGTGCAGCATCTGGACCTGACTGTGGTGACGGCGGCACCTGGGACTCAGCTCACCCAGCAATGCGGGCCAGGACATGTGGGCTCGGGGCTGCTCTGCCCTGACCTGCTCCGTGGCCTCTCCTCAGCCCCTCTGAGCCTTCTTCTTTCCACTCTGCTCGAACTGCTCCTCAGCTCCAGAGGTCACTGAGGCCACACCTGATGCGCTGTGACGCCCAGGGCGTGTCCGAGAGGCCTGGCATCTGGGCTGCCCGCTGCTGCTGGTCTCACTCAGGTCCAAGCCTGTCTCTCCCCAGCCTGCTCCCCTGTGGAACAGCTGATGTGGCCCCAGACACCCACAGCCCCACTGCTCTGCACGCCAGAAATGGCAGTGCCCGCTGCCATCTGTGTCTGGTGTTCGTGCCCTGCACCCACCCTGGGGATGGCAGGTCTGGCTCCCTGCAGGGTGAGTCATAGGCGCCGTCAGGAAGCAGCCTCGGCATGGCAGGCTGGGCGCCGCACTGCTCTCAAGCCTCTCCTGGTTGCTGAGAACAGCTAACAGAGCAGTGTGCGGCAGCGCTGTGGCTGTTCTGTGGCATCATCTGCCTGCAGGAGGTGCATATGGCCGTATACCGAGCAGCCTTTCCTGAGGGCCCACTAAGTGCTGCCTTGTGCCCGCTGGGAATGAGAGGATGAAGCCAACCACTTTGCCCCCCTTGCCATCTGGCCTTCTTGCTACTGGGCCCCTGCCCTCCTGTCACCTGCACCACGGGGAGAGGAGGTGGTCTGTAAAGGAACAGACTAGGTCAGAGGCTGGCCCTGGGAGAGAACGGGCCGGGGCTGGAGGGCGCGACAGTGGCACGGAGATCTGCAGCAAGAGGTCTACTTCTTGAGCCACCATCCGAAGAAGGTTCGGTCTCTCTGGAGAGCTGGCTCTCATTTCCGTGGACTCCGCCTCCCTCGTCCTCTTGCTTTTGGAACTCTGATTAGGCGAGTGTTAGATCGTCTCCTCCCCGTGCGTCTCAGGCCCCCACGGCTCCCTTTTCTTTACAGTGTTGTGCTCTGTGTAATTTCTTCACGTCTGATTTCCAAGTGCTCCTGTCCAGTGACAAAGCTGTGTTTGGTTCTTTTTCAAATCTGCTTCATCATTCTTGGGAGCACTTTATTCCCTGCACTTAGTTTGGACTTTGCCTTGTGTTTACTTACATGTGCCAAGAGGGCTCTTGTGCTGGCCAAGCCTAGCACCGCACACCCAAGGCATGCTGAGGGTCGTCTCCACCAGGAGCTGTTTGTGCCTGTCCTGCTGTCCTGGCGTTTCCTGTAGGCTTTTACACAGTCAACGTAACATAAGAATTACCTACTTCTTGAAGGTTTGAGAAAATGTATTCCTTCTTAAGAACGGATTTTTCTTTTTATTTTTCCATACTGGGGATTAAACTGAAGACCTTGGGATCGCAAGGCAGGAAACTAATTTCCCGGCGCCAAGACCCTTCTTCTTGATGAGAAAATTGGGTGATTTTTAATTTAAATTTTTAAAAACCATACATTTAATGTATGCTTTCATTGATAAAAGTTACCTAGACTATTCTTTTCTTCTTCTGCAACTCCTTTTTCATTTCTATTTATTTATTTATCCCCCCTCCCCTGGGGCTTGAGCTCAGGACCTTGAGCTTGCCAGTCAAGCACGCCGCTGCTGAGCTTGCAATGCCCTTTTGTAGTGTCTTCTACATTGTTCTCTTTTAAACATAAGACTTCTAAAATTTTATCTTTTCTCAGTCTTTTTAAAGCATCAGTTTTTGGAATTACAGATGAATGTAATTTAATCTTCTGACTTCACTTTTCATTATTTCTACTTTCTTTGGATGTGCTTTTTTTTTTTTTAGCTTCTTGAATTGAAAGCTAAGTTCAGGAATGTTCAGTCTTGCCTCTTAAAAATTAAATTTAAGGCTATCAATCTCCTTTGAGGACTGACTTGGCTTCATCACACAGGTTTTTATATCCTAAACCTGCTTACTGCTGTTCATTTAAAACACTGTAGTTTACATTTTTACTCTGTAAAGTGCATAGGATTTATGGTTTCTGTCCCAGTGAGACACAGATATGAGTTCTTACACTATCTACTCTACTATGTTAAGGGCTCTGGAGCAGGACCAGAGGTGGTGGCACGTCCTGAAAATGCTGCTGTCATCTCCCTGTTAAACCTCCCAGCGGCTTTTCTTTTAACCTGGGTTCAGGAAGAGAACACGGGTCAGCCCTTCGCTGGCGGCCGTGGCTGGGAAGCTGTCAGCAGCCACATCCTCCTCTGCGGGCTGAATCCAAGGTCAGAAATGACTGGGCACTGTTCGCGGGTTCTGGGTTTGCTCACTGGAATAATCATTCTCAAATCCTGCTGCCTTCCCAGAGTCCAGTCAAATGTGGCACGAACCTGGCCCTGGGGAAGACCGTGCAGCTGGGAGGGCGGGAGGCACAGGCAGCAGCCTAACACCTGGCACAGCTCACCAAGTGTGGGAACTTCCTGTGAATACTGAGGTTGCTTTGAGTCTACTTCAAGTGTCTCCTGTCAGGAGGCAGCAAAGGCCACTGGCCCAGTCTGTTTGCCTGGCACCCGGCACCATGTAGGCTGGGCACGAAGCAGATACAATACTTGGGGCAAGAATAAACCGTGGCATCGTCACACCTCACTGTGGCTTTGGAGGAACAGCAGGTTCCTGTGTACACACTGTCCTGCTCTGCATGCCTGTTTGTGAATTAACCACACGTCGGTAGACTTGGCTCCGACTCACAGCTCCTGGACCACTCTGAGGGTGGCTTGGGCCAGGGGATCCTCTGTGCCGTTTACGAACCGATCCGCTCCACAGACCCCGGTGAGCGCCCTCCTGGGAGGTACTCTTAGCCACCCTGCTCTGGTGTGCTCCCAGAGCCCCGTCAGTGAGAATGTCCCTGATACATGAACGCGAGCTCTACGGTGCACACCCATGCACACACCTGGACGACGAGGGAGAGCAAGGTGAAAAGAAACAGAGGCAGACTGCGAGCGGCGCCTCTCCGTGGTGTGCTCACACCCCGCCTGACACCGCCGATCTGTCCTCTCCCCGGCTTCCCCGCAGTGTTAACCTCCTGCTGGCCCCTCGCACGCTGCCTGGCGCAGTCAGCTGCAGGGTTCTGAGGACTGAGTTCCAAACGCTGCCCCAGAGGTCAAGGTGGTGGCAGAGGGTCATGGTGGGCCACTTACATTCTGATATGACCCTGCCTCGATTTACCAGTCTGGGAAGAAGTACTAACACTTGGACCTCATCCAGTCTGAGGCAGACCTAGCAGAGCACAGTTCTTTCCGCTCAGGGCTGTCCCAAAGGGCCCCGGGCCAGTCTGACACCACTGAGGCATCACTGAGCAAAACGTGCGGTGAGCGGGCGGCTGTGGCGTCTGGCCCTGGAGGCCCTGCACAAACCTGCGTCAGCTTCTTTCTGGCCAGCAGCTTCTACCAACCCCAGGAGGCTGGGAGCTGACACTGCTCCTCCTGTCAGACCCAAAACCTGAGACAGCTGAGCTGTCCATGTCACCTCTTCCAGCAGGTGAGCAGCAAGGGCCAGGGGGTGCTCGCTGAGGAGGGGTGGGGACAGGGACTCCTGACTGCTGGGGTCCAAGAGATGGAAAAGTTGGAGGATTCTGTGGCAGCTGACCGCACACCCCAGGGTCAGCCCTGCACGCGGCAGGTGCTCCCTCCGGCCTCATTCCCCGACCCTTGCTCTCCCGAGTACAGTATTCATGAACCATCATTGCTTTTCTTCTTTCTAGCATTTTTCAGAAGAGTGAACCAAGATGAGGTGAGAAGAGGCAATTCAGCCGAAGTCACAGCTGCCTGGGGGAAGGCCAGTGCAAGTGCCCCGGGCCCCCGCAGTGCGTTCCTGTCCCTCTGGCTGCCCCATGCTCTGTTCTGTTTGTACAGGCCTTGGCTCTAGTTGTCATCAGCTCCCCCAGGGGGCAGAAACAGCCCCTCGTTGGTCCACATCCTCCCAGGTGGGTCCCTGAAACTTCCTTTCCAGGAGCTGCAGAGGACACTTCCCAGTGTAGCTCTGATGGTGGCCGACAACTCTTTACCGTGTCACTGGAGGCTTTTATAGGGTGCCTGCAGCTTCTCTGGATGGCCCCCAACCTCCGTGCTCCCTGCTCTTGCTGTTCCCATTCCCTGCAGTTCCCTTCCTGCTACTGCTGCCCTCAGGCAGCGCGGCAGAGGCCCCGTAAGGACTGGGGCGCACACCCGCACCCTTCCGGAGAGGCCCTTCCCTACCGTGTTCGCCCAGGGACTGCTGGTGTCCATTAGGACTCAGCTCACCCCACGCAGGCAGCACGACAGATCCGGGGAGGCTCTGAGGCAGCTCCCGCCCGCACCACGCCCGACTACTCCACCACTGGCCGAGAAGCTCAGGGCAGTGCACTCCTGCGCCATCCACGCCGAGCTCACTAGGCGCCTGCAGCCCTCCACGAACACCGGGGCCCCCGGGGCCGGGGTCAGCCCTCTTGCCGAACAGAGAACCAGCCAGGAAGACTGACGAGGCCAGGGCTGTCTCCAGACGGTCAGGCGGAAGGAGGGCCAGTGCTGGGCCATCCGGACCATCTCCCGGGGGGGGGGGGGTGGCCTGGCCCCCTGCACCGCAGCAGGAGCACCTCCTTCTCACTCTAGGGAGCAAGGGCAGAGTGCCCATCTTGGAGTTAGCCCCAGCTCTCCACCGGTGGAGGCCAGAGGGGGCCATAGCTGACTTCTCTAAGCTCAGGGCAGTTCTGGGAAACCTTCTGGTCCCAAAGGGCGGAGGAGCAGCCGGGCCTGCTCTTGGCTCAGGCGAAGGGCATGGGGCTCATGACAGATGTGGTCACTGACAGACCGACTGGAAGCCAGCCCCAAGGCCAGCAAGCAGAGCGAACACGCTCTAGAGTTTGGCAGCCTCGACCACTCAGGGGTCTCTGCGGGACAGGGTGGGTGGGAGGCAGCAGGAAGCCCTCAGGGCAGCCATGGGATGGATCTCAAAGAAGACGGGGGAGAAAGAGCAAAAGCCGGGGCTGTCTGGACCCCCCGAAGCTCCCACACCCACGGGAGCTCTCTGTGGGTTCTGGGCACTGATTACCAGCAGGGTCCCCGCAGCCAGCAGCCTCCATGTGCCCTGGAGAGAAGAGCCGGGGGCTGGAGCAGCAGGCAGGCCACAGAGGGTCACTGCCGGGGACAGGCGGGGACGGGGTGGGCAGGGCAGCACAGGTGCTCTTACAGAAGGGATTCGGAGAGGCAGGAGGGGTGGCAGGTCCCCAGGGAGGCCTTGCAGTGGCTGTGGGTCAGCTCCTTGCTGCACCTGTCTGCACCTGGGTCCCCAGACAATGCTCCCTCTGAATTTCAATATGCTGTGACTCAGATTCGGGAAGACACATTGCCCAGCCCCAGGGAAGACAGAACGTGAGCCAGCACTACGAACGCACACCTTAATCCCAGCAGTTGGGAGGCTGGGGCAGGGGGATTGTGAGTTTAAGGGCTGCCTGAATTGCGTAGTCAGAATCTGTCTCAAAAAAAGAAAGGGTGTTTGAGCCCCAGCCGGTTCTCCTCACCTCTCTGTTCTTAGATAAGATACTGAAAACTCAGAGCCTCACATTACTCATCTGTAAAAGGGGCAACACATTCAATGAGGGGGCATGATAAGTGTGGGGAGCAACCCCAGCAGCCTGGTGACCCAGACGTGTTCGGTCACCCAAGGGATATTAAGTATCTAAGTATCTAGATATTAAGTATCTAACCCCTTGGTGCTCCAGCGGATGCTGTGTAGGGCTGGGTGGGGTCCCCAAGGGCCCTGTGAGTCGTGGTACCCTTGAGCTCCAGGAACCCCAGGGGAGGACAGTGGGTGAGCTGGGCAGAAGTGGTTTATGCCCAGATGTGTGAGATTTCAGAATTCCCTGCACTCAGACAGGTGATCCCGCACATTTCACAGCCTCGAGAGATCAAATGCATCGACATTTCTGCAGTGAAATACTCGAGTATGGAATACCTAAAGGCTATAAATAGCCTTGCTCCACTATGAACAGCCTCACCTCAGTTCAAGTGGGATTTTGCTGCCAAATGAGCTATGACGCAGCACTCGGGCTCCAGGGCGGCGGAGAGGGAGGTGGATGTGCATGTCAACGTGCTCACCACGCGTCAGAACGCGCTGCAGCCCTCTTCTTCCCACGGCCGGCGCAGTTCAAGTCTGGGCTACGTGTGCCTCAGCCTCGAACCTCACCCTGGGGGACACTGTCCGGTGACATTAACCACATACAAAAGCAATGTGCTCACACACAGGCGTAGACAACCCCAGTGGCTGTTGACATAACCGCCAGCGCTTGGAGACCAGCTCTGGGGTGGAGCTGGGCAGCCGCGGTGGTTGCAGACGCTGCTCAGGCTCAGCCCTGCCCCGTGAAGCCCATCCCCGGACAGAAGCCGGAGTGAGATGCAGGGCCCAGGTGCACTCAGGGCAGACAGCGCCGCACAGGCGGAGCTCTGATCCTAGCCCTGCCACACACAAGCTGCTCGACCTCCCTATCTGTGTTTCTCCACCTGTGAAGTCTGGAACTTCAGCAGGGCTCTGCGGGAGGCCTCAGGGGGCCCGGCTCGTCCACAGCTGCTGCTCAGGAAACGCCTGCTGATGGCTCCCTGGACGTGATACGCCAAAGGGAGCTCTTTAGCCCCTGAGGTGCCCGTGTCCAGGCTCTCTTTCAAGTGAGGGCCATTTCTGGGGCTCTGTGCTGTACGAGATGCCCCACCCCTGTGTGGGACTTTCCAGACACTTCTGAGCGACAGGGCTCTGGGTCCAAGGCGAGAGTCCGGAGCAAGGCAGCTCTGGGAGGGCGCATCTGCTACCGCATACAGGCTTCGCCTGCGTCAGGACGGCTCTGTCCCCTGCATGCTCTGAGTTACTGAAGCGCCGTGAGCCTCGGTTAGTGTTTGTAAGATGGGGTCACTGGCCAGGGTGGCCATGACATGAGTAAGGCTCCCAGCGAGCACCCTGGCTGGTGGTGGCGGCAGTGACAATGGAGTGGACCGCCCTGATCACGGAGGTCCCTTCGGCTCTGCCCTCACTCTCCACCAAGTCAAGACAAAAAGAAACAACTCACTGGCATCACCACAGTTTTGTTGCTGTTGTCGTGGCCAACCTTCCCAGCACCCGCCGGGACCTTCTGCTAACACTGCAGGTCAGGCAGACGCGCACTGTCTCTAGTCACACAGGGACAGCAGCGGCGAGTGACCTGGTGAAAGTCACCGAGCCAGGCAAGAACTGGGAGCGATGAGAGCCCGGGTCCCGAGCCTGGGTGACGCCGAACCCATCACCGAGCAGCCCCTGGTGGCCTCTGTGACCCAGGGCACAGGTGGGTGGCCTGGGCAACAAGCAGGGCAGAGGAGAAGCAAGGGGGGAGAGCGCGGAGAGGGCGGCTGGGGTGCGGGGAACTGAGTCATCTTTCAACTGGTCCAAGCCCATCGCACACAGTCTGGCTCCTTTGTCTCTGGCAGGGAGCCGGGGGATATTTTGGGAAGCTCTGCACACAGCCCGCCACTTCCCTGCCAGGCTGACTGGGTCAAAAACAAAACCACCCCGGCAACAGCCTGGTGTCAGGGTGGGAGGTGAGGAGGTGCCGAGCGGCCCGATGGAGCAGCAGAAGGGGGCGGTGGGGGGCCAGGGCGGAGGGCGTCAGCAGGCCCCTGGTTCTGTAAACTGCTCCCTCGAAAGTGGAGAAGCCACAACAATAAAACAACAAAATGTGGCGGTGGAAAAACAAAGCCAACTTGGAGACCACGAGGCCCAGTGGGTCTGGGACCAGCCAGACCTTAGCTGAAACACAGGCAAGTCTCTGAGCAAGTCCCAAACTGCTCGGGGCCTCTGTTCGCTCCTGGGCAGGAACAGCAGCAGCCTCGTGGGCTGTGCAGGATGAATACCCCAGGGAGGAAGGCGCTGCCGCCCGGTCACCCTCAGAGGCACCTCTGCTGGGCAGCAGGCACAGTCACACCAGGCACCAACAGGGCACGACCCAGAGCAGCTGCACCAATGCGGGGAGTCAAGCCCCAGGGGTCCCCATGGCACCCCAGGGGTCTCCACGGCACCCCAGGGCCACTGTCTAGGCAAAACAGCAGGACTTAGCCGAAACTCGTAGCACCCTCAGGGGCAAGGACAGACCGGTCTGGCCCTGAGGGCGGAATACAATGCCCCACTCAGAGCAGGCGTCCAGGAAACCCCTGTGGGAGGAATGGGGCAGCAGGGCTAGAGCAGGGGAGCGGGCGCCACACGGGGGCTCATGCGAGGCTCTAGGGCCTGTGCGAGAGGCTGACAGGCTGACGGGCCCCGCCTCAGAGCACTGTGCTTTCCTGACTTTGAGGAAAGGGCTCCGAGTGGGAGACGCCCGAGGTCGCGTGTGGGGTCAGAGCCAGGCTCCGGACAGCACGGGTTCTCGGCATGCTGCGCCCCGGCTCCTGCAGCAGAAATGCAGCCCAGGGCCACCAAGCTAGCCTGGCTCGGAGGAAGGAGGCGAGCCGGGCTCGGGAAAGCACGTCCCCACGTGGTGTCCTGGGCTGACTCTGGATGGGGCACGGAGAGCACCCAGTACCGTGTGACCAGCCCTGCCAGCCCCGGCCCCTCCTGTTCTTCTTGGGAAGGCCCTGGGGTTGGACGGAGAACGCCCAAAAGGTCAGCAAACCAAGTCCCAGGGATGCCGACCCAATGGGAAAAATGTCTCTCCACACGACGTAACAGACCGCCTTCCAGAGAAGGGAATTCGGACAAATGCTCCACGCGGAGGGTCCTGGAGGCCATTACGCCCCCCAAAATAACAGACACATGTTCACAAAGGACAGATAGTCCATTTCACCTGCACGAGACACTGACCAGAGAGGTCAGATTCACAGCACGGAGTGGGTGGGGGCCGGGGCGGGGGCACACGGGCGTGAGTGTGCCACAGACAGGTCTTCAGCTCGGGAAGAGGGAAGAGTTCTGCAGGTGGGTGTGAGAGGGGATGTGTATTTGTGGATGACCCCGAGCCGCACACAGAAAACGGTTCAGACGTAGCGCGGTGTGGTGGTGATGGTGCCTGAGTCTAATCGCAGCTCCTTGGGAGGTTGAGGTAGAAGCATGGTGAGTTCAAGGCCAACCTGGGCAACACAGGTTGCCCTCCTTTCAAAAACAAAATTAAAAAGTAAGGTGGTAAAATTTACATTGTATCACAATTGAAAAAATTTGAAAAGAATTCCCAGAGTCAGCTACAGTCTCCTGGAACTAGACAGAGGTGGTGACGACACAATCTTGGGAACATCCTCAAAGCCACTTCTAAATGATTAACTGTATGTTATGTGAAGCTCACCTCAGTACAAAAACTGTAAAAGCCCCTAATGAGGTGGCAGCTCCGTGAGGAGACACTGGAGAACCAGGCGGACGTCATTCCTGAAGATCCATTAGTTCTCCGAGAGCAGGGGGGAAAGGACAGGAGTCCGACAGCCACAGGGACACCTGGTACTAGCAGCAGGGGTGACACAGACTCAGGTACTTCCTGTGTTTAGACCTTCCCTCTCGTGTCTCCCTGGACACGAGAGACTTCCGGAAGTCGGATGCAGGAAGGACTTCACAGAGCAGTGGGGTCATGCCGCTTCAGGTCCACAGTCACTTCGAGACAGCAGCTCCCAGCGAGCCATGCTGAGCTGGGGGGAGTGGGAGGCGGCTCCTGAAGCGAGGCTGGGAAGGGGCCAGGCCGAGACACAGCGACGGGCAAGGAAGATGCAGCCGTGAAGTGGGCCAGGTGGGACAGCTTGGCAGGGGCCGGGGAGAGGGGCTGGGTGCTGTTGCTCCCCGGCAGGCACGGCCATTGTGGGCACTCTGTCTACCCCACAGGCCCTCAGCCAGGCAGGAGGAGTGAGGGGGCACAGGGAGGGGCTGGGAGTCTGAGGCCGGCTCTGTCACCCGCCCATGCCTGGCTAGGGGGTGTCGCTGTCTTCATCCCACAGAGAGCTGTCACGGGGGTCCATGCATTCCCTGACTCAGGTGGGGCTAGGAATTTCTAGGAAGAGCAGAGACTCAAGGCCCTAAGGAAGCCCAACTTGTGGACAGCTCGACTACCACCCTGAACTAGAAGCTCACCACCAGCAAGGTAGCTAGGCTTAGAACTGCAATCCTCCTGCCTCAGCCCCCCAGAATGCTGGGATTATAGGCATGCACCACCACGCCTGGCTAAGGCTGCTGACTAAGTCTGCTTTATCTCTGATTCTATTTACTGCATCAGAGCCGTCCAGGCTGAAGATGCGTCCTGATCTCATTCCTGGAACCAGCTGCCAGGCCCCTGCTCCCTGGCTAGCACAGCTGGCTGGCCTTTTGTTTGGTGACACTGTGCCAGCTGTGCCTGCCGCTGAGTGCTATAGGTTGAATAATGCTCCCCGCCCTCAATTCACATCAACCTGGAAGTCAGACTAGGACCTTATTTAGAAACAGGCCTAGGAGATGTAGTTACTTAAGGATCTCAAGATTCAGAGCGGGCTCAGGGTCTGACGACTGCGTCCTTACAAACAGAGAACGAAGAGATACGTGACAATGCTGGAGAAGACAGAAGTGATTCAGCCCCAAGCCAAGGAAGTCCTAGAGCCAGCAGAAGCCAGAAGAGGCCGGGGAGGACCCTTCCTAGAGCCTTCCGAGGGAGCACAGCCCTGATTTCAGACTTCTGCCTCCAGACCACAGAGAAAAAATGTATTTCTGCTGTTTGAGCCACCAGCTTGGGTCCCTGTCGAGGGCACCCGGGAGATGGGCACAGGGGCCCATGGCGTTGGCAAACAGTCTGTGTCTGCAGGATGAGCAGTGGCTTTCTGACTTGAGGGCGATGCCAGCGCCTGGGTGGGATCAAGCCGACTGGTCTCCCAGCTGTTACCAGGGCAGCAGACCAATTAGCCCAGGGTACTTGAGGAGCGAGTGTCCAGGCTATTAAGACGCTCAAGGGGAAGCCGCTCGGCCTGAAGACCCAGCGTCTGGAGGGTGGCAGCCCTAAGCAGGGGGCTTCCGTAAAGCTGACCAGGGAATATGGCCTAGCCTAGAGAGAAGCGCTAGCAATGAGATCCGAAACTCATATGAACTCCACCCCACTCAGGCTTGGCATCCACTACTTGTCTTCGGTTTTGGGATACTCTTAGGGTGAGGGCGAGGAGTGGCCAAGGATTCTGGAAGCTTTGGAGCTGAGACCCAGGTCTCCCCGAGATTAGCAGTGTGGGGCTGCAGACAGCTTCAGCGCCGGCAAGCTCCCTTCCCTGCGCCGCCCCACTCACGGGTCGCTCAGCTTCCCTGCCACTGTGTGGGACAAATTTTTGACATCTGCCCTGTGTCCTAGGCCACTGTAAGAATCAGCCGACAGGCCACATGTGCCACGCTCTGGGACCCAGCAGCAAGAGGCTATTTCCAAGGCCTCTTGGCACTGCAGGGCTCCTGGAAGGCATTGGTGAGTGCAGGCAGCAAGGAAGGCCTTACCTCCGGGGATAGGCCTCTCAGAGCGTGCTCAAGGAACAGGTTTTGTGCTGAGCCTCGGCGCAGACACATCCCACCACGGATGACCACAGGTTTCAGCCGGCCGAACCTCAGGCCCCCAGAGGGAATACCTTCTAGGGGCCTCTTCCTCAGACCAGGCAGGACGGACTCACACACTAACCTCTGTCAAGGAGGACCTGGGCTTGGATCTGAACCCCAGGCCCAACCACCTTTTAAATACCCTGGAGGACCAGCTGGTTCTCCCCCAGACTCACTGCGGGCGGGGCCTTAGGGCCCGGCATCCACGTGCTTCTTCTGTATCTGCCCAACCACACACAGGGGACACTGCCAGCGGTGGCTCCAGGGGCCCAGGACAGCCCCCACCCTGGACTCTGTAATTTGTTTTCCCACGTGTCTGGTCTGACCTGGGACCCGAGAAACTGACTCTCGCCCAGGGCACAACACATGGGAGCAGGCTGATCCCTGCAGTGGGCAGGCTGGAGGGCGGCAGGGAGCAGGCAGGGACAGCTATGCTGGCTCTTCTCCCAGCCACAGCTGCTGGCCAGAGACAAATTTTGAGTCTGCCCTCTTTCCAGGTCGGGGGACAACACCTCCGTGGCACTGTGCCCCCACGCGCGGTACAGCAGTGTGGCACAGCTCCCTTCCACACCTAGGATGGGGACAGCAAGAGAGGGAGCTGAGAGCTGGGGACACTGTGGCCCACTACTCACAGGAAGCTGTGTGGCGGGAGCTCTGGGGCCCGTGGCCGGTGGGTACAGAATGCCCTGGGGTCCAGGCCTGGCCCCGATCCTACGCCAAGCTCTGGTCCTCGTATAGTCATCAGGAGAGGAGGAAGCTCTCTGAAGCTGAGGCAGCCCTGTGCCCTTTCTCTGCGCAGGTGAGACGCTGCCTCAGAGTCTCACGCGCACAAGGCACGGTGGGGACGACAGCCTTGCGCTGTACAACAGGAGTCTAGGTCCAGCGGGACCCAGAGGTGACCATGGGCCACACAGCTGGGACTCTGCGTGGGTCTGTGTGTCTGGAAGCTTTTGCTCTTCCTACTTAAGGAAGTCCCCGCCCGGCACTGTCCCATCCAGACCTTCCCACCCGGGACCCAGCCTGGAGAGAGGACTCCAGCCTGGTAATCACCAGGGGCCAAGCAGGCAAAGGAAGCTGGGTGTGAGAGCGTTTTAAAATTAACCATGCCCGCTCTGTGTGCACAGCTTGACTAAGCCTGTTCACAGCCACAGGCGAGGTGTGCCCACGCCCAGGAGGCTGTGAAGTGCTCTACAAGGGCACAGGAGACTGCCAAAGTGAGGGCGCTGGCACGGAACAAAGGGCACCGTGGACACTATCCCTTTTGTCCTTCTGTTTCCTGAGGGCACCCACCACCAACTCTGTGAACCGGGAAACTGAGGCTCAGAGAGGCAGAGAAAACCACTGCAATGGGCTCCTAATTTTTTTTTAAGGTTTTTTTTTAGGTTTTTTGAGACAGGGTCTCGCTTTTGTAGTTCAGGCTGGCCCTGAGCTCAGCCTCAAACTCAAATCACAATCCTCCTGCCTCTGCCTCCCGTGCTGGGATTACAGGCGTGAGCCACCACGCCCGGCACTGTGGTATGTGGTACTAGCTGCTGCTGGGGTGAGTCTCCACACCCAGTATTGTTATGTGGTTACCAGGAATCGAACCCCGGTCCTTGCACTTGCAAGACAGGTGCCAGAACCACTGAGCTAACTCCCCGGCCCCAACGGGCTCCTAATTTGCTTTCTCCCTCCTTCTCTGCTCCTGGCCACAGTCTAGCTTTGGGAGAGGCGGTGAGGACCTGGTGCAGAAAGTTCCTGTTGCTAGAGCAACGGGGTGGGGAAACTGAGGCACAGAGCGGGTAGATGCTGAGAAGCAGTGAGTGAAGGCTGGTAAACGTATCCCTCCTGCCCTCTTCCAAGACAGAACCCCAGCCCTCCGTGGGTGACAGTGCACTCGGGCCCCTGGTTCACTCATTTCTAACAAGCCTGGCTTTGTCAGGGAGACAGTGGACTGGAGAGGGGTCTGTGGGAAGGCGGAGGCCTGAGACGCCCGGACTCCGGGGCTAGTGCTCCCTTTTAGCAGCAGTTAACATCTGGGGATGGGTGGCAGCAGAGTGCCACAGTTTCCCTAGCAGAGGAGCCTGTGTCCTCATGCCAGACCCCAAAGAAACCAGCATCCAGTCCAGAGACCAGAGAAGAAGGCGGGGGCCAGCCGCGGGGGCCGATGCAGGCATCCAGGCCTGAGTCCTGAGCTCAGACGGGCCGTGTTCAGGGAACGCTCTGCTTTGGGAGTCTGGCTGATGGCCTGAGAGCCATGCCCCACCCCACCCCCGTCTGCATGGACACCATCTCGAATGTCCTAGTCTGTCGGGGGAAGCTCCCAGAAAGCTTGGCCTACTGGAGTGCTACCTCCCACTTCTGCCACCCCCAGTGCACATAATGTGCTTCCAAGCCCCTCACACACGTCCTCTGTGCTTGGTGTGCGAAGGAGACAGTGTTACCTTTAGGTTATGGAATGGAGACTGCGGCGCAGGTCTCTGAATGTGCAATGCCCCTTCTTACACAGAACCACCGATGCCCAAATCCTCAGCCAAGACAAACGGCGTCTGTGACACAGACCGTTCTTAACAATGGGACAGGGTGGTTAACGGTTTTCAAACGAAAGAGCCAGGATGCATGCACAGCAGAATTAGACAGGCTCGGGTCTGAGTGACCCATCGAGGTTCTCCTCCGCAGAGCTGACTTATGTACGCGGGTGGGAGCCAAGGCAGGGAGTGGACAGGGCCAGGGGCTCCCCTCCCGGCCTGCTCCTCTCCATCTCGCTCTCAGCTTTTTCTCCTCCACATTTCTTTTTGTCTGGTACCTAGGATCGAACTCAGGATCTCGCACTTGTGAGGCAGGTGCAGCACCACTGAGCTAAATCCCCAGCCCTTTTATCGGTCTTTTTGCCGTACTCAGGATCAAACTTTGGGATTCATGTACACCAGGCAAGTGCTCGACTGTTAGTTAAACCTGAAGCCCACAGTCCAAGTGTGAAGAATCTGGAAGGAGCTCGCACACACGCATGCGCATACACACATGCCCACATACACACATGCCACAGATACATGCACATACATCACATACACAAGCACATATACCACAAGTATACACACATATACACGCCCCATATGCACTCTTGCACACCCACTATAAACCACAATCCACACGTGCACATGTACACACATGCATCACGCACATCAGACCCACTCTCACATGTATACACAGAAACTCACATGTACACATACACGGATAAACTCAGATATCACATGCTCACGTACACACCCATAGCCCTGCATACATACCACCCTGCACACACATGCAGATGCACATGTATGTACCCACACGTCATGTATGTACCACAGGCTCACGCACTCATGCACTCTCACACACATCACACACTGACACATATCACATTCAGGCGGCACCTATGCCCCCTCAGCGGACAACCTGTACCATGCAGGCAGCACTGCAAGCGTGCAGTGGGAGAGGAAGGACAGGGCGGGAGAGGCTTCCTGCACACGGAGGAGGAAGCCAGCCTCACTCAGGTGAGGCATGGAGCGAAAAAGTAATGGTCACAGGGACAGCTGTAGGATCTGAGCGGAGCCGGCATCGTGCCAGCGTGAGCAGGATGGCCAGGTGCCCCTGCTGGCAAAAGGGGGGACCTGTGTGGGGCATGTGTGCATGAATGTGTCTATGAGCGTGTGCATGTGTGCACTCACAAAATACAAGAGACCAGGGCAGAGCGTCCCTGCGCTTCCTTCTTCCTGCAGTTCGACCTTCATGTGACACCACCGAGAGACTACGGCTGGGCTGGGGTGGGTGTGGACGGGCTCAGCTTCCTCGGCAAATGCCGTCCTGCGCCGACTCCTGCCCGAGTCAGACCTGCCAGTGCCGCCCCGGCACAGCCTGGGCAGTGAACCGAAGCACAGAGGAAAATAAAACAAACTTCCCCCTTGGAGCTTCAGGGGCTTGGTAAGGTCTATGCGAACCACCTGGCTTCACGCTGGGCCTCCTCTGAATCCCAGCGCTTCTGTCAAGTCAAAGAAGAAAGAACCACTCACCCCTGACAGTCAGCCAGCGCAGGGATTACCCCACTTTTCCTGGAATGAGCTTTCCACACCTCGGCCAGCTGGGGCCGGCGGCAGCCCAGGCTCCCACCTCTCCAGGCAGCTCTCGCACCCTCTGCGGTTCTGTGTGATGCTTTCAAGTAAGTCACCACCATGTGCAGTTAGACTGCGGAGCCTCCACTAAGGAAGGCTGCGGGAAGGTGTGGGGAGGCAGGCGGGCCAGCGCGCAGGCCCCCTGGGGTGAGGGCAGCACGGCGGCGGTGGCAGAGGCCGCCTCTCTCCCACTGTCTGCTCTGACCGTCCTTTCTGGGGCCGCTGACCCAACACACACTTGGGGCACGCTGGGAGGCCCTGCAGGCACCCAGGGCAGAGGAATCTCGGCTGCAGAGGCAGCAGTGTGGCGGGACTGGCCTCCCCTGGAGGCTGAGAGCAGACGGGATGAGCGCTGCACTGGAGAGCTGGCCTTTAACAGGTCACATCAGATTTTCCATTCTCAGACAAACCAAAACCAAACCAACGGCTCACAGCCTCCCGCCCTCACACAGCTCGTAAACCCATCAGAATTCACAGCCAGCCAACCAGAAGCCAGACGCAAGTAATGTCATTAAGAAGCCTGCACATCACCATATGCCGGGAGGGTCCTGGTGAGCCCGCACCCTCCGTGCCGAGGAAAAGCGAGCCCCGGCTCGAGCCTCTGGAGACACAAAAGCATTCCTCTCATGCTGCCCAACAGGACAGGTCTGACTGTTCAAAGAAGCACCAAAGATGCAGGTCTGTGACAGCACAGTCTATGAGCACCCAGCCACAGAGCCACACGGGGAGTCCTGCCTCAGGCCGGTGTCAAGGCTCTGGCTGTGTTATTAAAGCAATCTGTCAGGAAGGATACCGAAGCAAAAATAGAAACCAATCAGGTGGCCGCGAGCCTGACTTTATCAACATGGCACTAAGTCCTGCGCTGTACTATGCACGTGAAGAACCACCCTTAGTCCCACTGGCCCCAGGGGACACAGGCACGTACCTGGACGGTTAGACTCTGCGGTCAGGCCCTCTTGCAAAGTTAAGGATGGATCCTGATACCTGAATCAAACTTTGAAGCTCTCCCACGAGTCAGACGGGGCTACTTGGTGTATGCTATCTATTTAAAGATCAGAAAGCTCCGCTGATACCACTCAAACCCATAGCTTCTGAGAACCGGGTGCTAGATCTGGTCTGCTCGGCCCTCAGTTTCCATCAACACAGGAGATGTGCTTGTTGACAACCAGGGGTTCTTTTTTTCCGTCGCCAGCTGCACAGGAAGCAGAGGTAATGGGGAGCTACCTGTCTTCTGGGCCGGGCTGCTGAGGAGTCAACAGCATCGGCTTCCTCTAGGAGAGATGTTCAGGACACCTCTGAAGACACGACAAGGCACTGGGCAGCAATCCTGGGATTCTGTCCGAGCCGTGCTGTGCCGAGGCCGTCCCAAACCGACAGTGCTCACACACACAACACCTGGCAGGACCGTTTCACCTGAAACTGGCTGGCAGAAGAGTTTCCCTGACCAACTTCTCAGACAGCGTGGCAGGGCATGCCCGTCCGAGGACAGAGGGTCAGCTGGACTGGGTCCTGCTCCTGGGGGCCCAAGCATTTCCTCCCTCTGCCTGGTCCAACTGCGCCAGAGGAAAGCTGCCTGCCCGTGCTCTGTAGCCATCAAGTGAAAATGGAAGCACAATGGATTCGTGTCCCCAGCCCCAGAAGGCAGAAGTGAGGCACTTACGAGCTCTCGACAGAAGCCCATGTCCCCATCTGCCCTGCCCTCTGCGCTCGGGCAGGCCGGGCCGGGCCCACACCTCCTCTCCCCACATCCCAGCTCTTCAGAGAAGGCAAGCAGCCCAGGCAAGCAGACGGAGCCTTCCTCGCTAATAAGCCCATCCTGAGGCTGCGACACGTTTCCGAAGGAACAGAAAATTACCTTTCAGAAAGCCAGTGTGAGGTAAGGGGCGGGGGGGACAAAGTGTGAGATCCAGGAGCTATACACCGCCTCCGCAGGAGCCGGAGCCAGAGCCGGAGCCGAGGCCGGGCCAGCGCTCGTCCAGCAGCCCTCATCCTTGCAGAGGTCCGGCCTCAGGGCGCCACCCTCGGCCCGCAGCGCTTCTGCCAGCCCATGCCTGGAGAGGGACGGAGGGCGCCAGCACGCGGTCGGGGGCTGGCTGGGCGAAGGAGCACTGCGGGCAGGGCAACGGAGACAGGGAGGAAGGCAGGCCGGAGAGGAAGGGGTGGGGAGCGGAGCGAGAGGGCGGGAAGGAGGGAGAATTGATTCTCTCTCCTCCACTGGGACCACTGAGCTAAGTTGCCATGGAGAAAGGGGAGCTGCTGGCAGAGCTCGAGGCGGGCGGAGGAGCCATATGCCAGAGGGAAGGCGTCAGCAGAGAGCCAATCCCACCGTTCTGCTGGTGCAGCCTCCCCCAGCCAGGCCTCGGGGCCTGGGCAACAAGGCTAGGAGGGTAACTGGCTGGACCCCTGCACCTCATCCCCAGGGGAAGGAGGCAGGGTGGAAGTTCCAGGGCTGACCCCGCTGCATGCCCCCACCCGCAGGCATGCTGCGCCGATGGTCAGAGCTCAAGGCCACGTCCCTCAGGTCTGCAGGGTACGGGCATCCTCACACCTAGCCAGCTCGCCACCCCGGCCGTGCTTGTGCTTGGGAAGAGGCTTCTGGTCTGCACCTTCCTCCATTTCTAAAAATCAGCTGCCAAATCTCGAGTCACATTTCCCACCCTCAGGAAAGAGGGGACGCTTAGCTCCCTGCCCAGGCAGGAGGCAGAAAGGGAGGCGGCTGGGCGGAGACTGGCAGAGGAGAGCTGTATGTGGGGCCAGACACACCCACCGCAGGCCAGGCCTGGGCGCCACCTCGCCCACGCTGGAGCTCAGAGCTGAGGCTGGGAAGGCAGGAGCCCGTTTTCCCCTTTGCAGCCACAAGACCAAGGCAAGCACTCTCATCTCCGTGCTTCATCTCCTAGTATGAGCAGCAAGCGGAGGCCAGGCCGCGCTCTGGGCACTGTGGTGCCGACAGAGTGGGGAAGGCGGAGGGTGTCCCCTCAGGGGCCGTGGTCACCTCGGAGCCCGGAGCACAGGGCCACGCCCAGTGTCCCGCTCTCCCTGGCTTGCTCAGCCACGCGAGTTCAGGTGAGGACTGCAGCCTCACCACTGTACCACGAGACAGGTGAGGGACATGTGAGGGGCACCGTGCCGGGCACCGCTGGCAGTGCGGCCAGGGAGGCATCTTCCCCCCTCACTTTTCCCCTAGCATGAGATTATGAGAATGTTCAAGCATATGGCAAAGTTGGAAGCGCTGCAAGGAGCATCGGCGTGTTCACTGCCTAGACCCTGCTGTTTCGTCTCTCTCACCAAGCTGAAGTGCGTAGCTCACAGTTTCCCATCTCTCCATTCTCCAGTGTACACGTCTGGGGCGAAAAGCACACACACGGTGTGGCGCTCCCACCACCTCTGCCTAGCTCCACAAAGGACCCATTGGCAGTCACTGCCGCTTCCTTCTCTCCAGATGCTGACAGCCACTCAGCTATTCTGTCTCTCAGACAGAGCTGCTGTGGACTGTTCATGTAAGTGGAAACAGTCCGTGTGTGTGGCCTTTGGTGTCTGGCTCCCTTCACGTAAGGCCATATTTTCGAGGCTAAGCCATGTGGTAGCCTGTCAGTACTGCATCCTTTTTCATGACCGAGTAATAGTCTGCTGTGTAAATAGATTATAATGTATTTATCCACTCACCGGTGGATGGACACATGGACTGCTCCACATTGGCCTGGTGTCCTCTCACTTTTTTGCATATTACCTATGTTCATTTTTGTTTTATGAAAAAAAATTCATAACAAATAATAAATAGTACACTAATACCAATATCTTCAGAGTAGTTACTCAAAATACAAGACATACACCAAAAAGATTCTTGCAAAAAAGAAACAGATAATAACACAAAACTTTAAAAATTTTTTTGTTTTCTTTTTTTTTAAGCTTTTTGAGACAAGGTCTCACTGTACTACACAGGTGTACAGTTCAGGTTGACCCTGAGCTCAACTGTGAACTCACAGCAATCCTCCTGCCTCTGCCTCTTGAGTGCTGGGATTACAGGCGTGAGCCACCGCGCTGAGCACTGTGGTATGTGGTACTGATTGCTGGTGGGTGTGAGTCTCCATGCCCAGCACTGTTGTATGTAGTTACCAGGGACCCTTATGCTAGCAGGGCAGGCTCTGGAACCACTGAGCTAAATCCCTGGCCCCAAAACTTTCTTTTCAATGAGTTAAAATAGCTAGTAGTATAAATGAAGCAAATCAGCATATACATTAGAATAATATATAAATTGGGAAAGTATTTGAACTCCTTATTTCCTATTTATTTCTCTTCAATCATGCTTTTTTAAAAATTCAAATCTTTATCTGGACATTATATATGCACATCATAGTCATGTTCAGCATTGAGAATTTGTACCAGTATATGATTTGACACAATTATGCTTTTTAAGTTACATATATTTTGTGTTTCTCATATAAGAAAAACCATGTGATAGTTGTTTGTGTCTGATTTAATTTGCTTAACATAATTTTTTTGAGTTTTAACCATTTATCTAAGTGCCTCAAGTTTATCTTTCTTTATAGCAGCATAGTACTCCATCGTATATAAACAACACATTATGTTTGTCCGTTCATCTTTTGATGGATATATACTCTGTTTCCAAGATCTCACTATTATAAATTATGTTGCTGTAAACATAGGTGACCACGTAATCCTGTAATATGATGATTTTAACTCTTTTGGGACAATACCTCAAAAAAGGATAGCTCTGTCAAATGGGAATTTTTAGTTGAAGCTTTCTGAGGAATCTCCACACTGACTTTCATGGTGGTTGCACTAATTTAAATTCCCAAGAATGTACAAGAGTTCCTTCTTCTCTACATTCTTGCCAGGATTTATTATTATAGAATTTTTTTTTTTTTTTTTTTGAGACAGGGTCTCGCTTTGTGGCTCAGGCTGGCTCTGAGCTCAGCCTCCAACTCACATCACAGCGATCCTCCTGCCTCTGCCTCCCGAGTGCTGGGATGACAGGCGTGAGCCACCACGCCCGGCACTGTGGTATGTGGTGCTGATTGCTGCTGGGCGTGAGTCTCCACACCCAGTATTGTATGTGGTTACCGGGGATCGAACCCGGGTCCTTGCACTTGTAGGACAGGCGCCGGAACCACTGAGCTAACTCCCCGGCCCATATTATAGAATTTTTTATGATAACCCATTCTTGCTGGAAAAAAATGGCATTTCACTGTGGTTTTAATTTGCATTTCTCTGATTAGAGATAATAAACATTTTTTGTGTATTTACTGGCCATTTGTGTTGCTCCTAAGAAGTATTTATTCATTTAGGTTGTCCATTTTTTGTCTAGGTCTTTTACTGGAGGGGGTCTAATTTTTTAAAGTTCCTTTTATTCTTCTTTTTACACATTCTTGATGTTAGCCCTCTATCCTTGTAATAGCTAGTTGAATTTTTTCCCCACTCTGTAGACTATTTCTTTATTCTGTTGGTTGCTTCCTTTGCTGTACTGAAGCTTTTTAATTTGATATAATTCCACTTGCTGTTTTTTTTATTTTATTTGGTATCAGGCCTCAAACTCAGGAACTTGGGCTTACCCGGCAGGTGCTGTACCACTGAGCTAAATCTCCCGCCTAGTTTATTCTTGATGTTTTTTCTTGTCACTGGGCTTCTGTTCCTCAAGTCCCTGTTTATGCCGGTATCTCCTCTTTGTTTTGTTTTGTCATGTCTTGGTTTGTTTTTGTTATGTTTTGTTTTCTTTCTTTTTCTTCTTTTTTTTAGATAGGGTCTCGCTTTGTAGTTCAGGCTGGATCTGAGCTCACTATGAAGCCCTAGCGAGCCTCAAACTCACAGAAGTCCTCCTGCCTCTGCCTCCCGAGTGCTGGCATTACAGGCCTGAGCCACCACGCCCAGCACTGTGGTGTGTGGTTATCAAGTGATGGGTTTACAGGTATGAGTCACCATGCCCAGCATTGTGCTATGTGGTTACCAGGGATTGAACTCTGGACCTTGTACTTGCCAGGCAGACACCAGAAACACTGAGCTAAATCTCCAGCCCTTGTTTTCTTCTTTTGAGATAAGTTCTCACTATGCAGTCCAGGCCAGGCTTAAATTCACTATGTAACCCAGGCCCACCCCATGCTCAAGGCTATCCTCCCACCTCCGCCTCCCGAGTGCTGGGATGACAGGTGTGCACCACCATTCCCAGCTTTCCTTTCACTTTTAAAATGAGTTTTTCAGCTCTCTGCAAAGGGTCCTGGTGCGCCCCTCTCGGCCCCTTTGGTCTCTAAGCAACAGACTCCTGAACCCTCAAAACCCTGAGCTACCCCCACCCCACCTTTCCTTTAAGCAGTCTTTCTCCATGGGTGCCATACGGGGGCCTCTATCAAGGCAGAGACTCCAAGAGGCCAGCGTCTCCTCTGTCCCGGGGAGGTTACCAGCTGGGCAGGAGGACACACGGGCACCATCCCACACCCTCCCTTGGAAACCAGGTGAAGCTGGGTCCCAGTGCTGCCTGGGACCCTCTGGCTGTGTGATGATTGAGCAGTCCTCTCTCTGGCTTCAGCTTTGCCATCGATAAAGCACAGACAACAGTCTCTGCCTCGGCTGCTCCAGGCTGGCAGAGTGGGCAGTGTGCCCATCAGAACCACTCGCGACAGGCGGCCTCCCCACGTGCCCCATACAACGTGGGCCCAGGTTACTCCAGAGGCCTTGGAATGTGACTAGCTGAGTGTGGAATGGAGTTTCTTCACTGTATTTAGTTTAATCTACAATTGAAGGTGGAGTTAGGCGGGGCCAATGGCGATTGTCCAGACAGAGCAGCCTGGTGCCAAGGAAGTAGTGACTGGGGAAGGGTCGTGACCCAGGCTGAGGCTCGGTCCTGGGTCCCTGTCCCTCCCGCTTCCTCTCCCAACTTACCCTGTGGTGGCTGAGCAGGGGGGCAGCTGCTGCCTGCCGCCTGGCCCACAGGCCCCTCTAGCAGGACGGAGCGTGCGTGGCAGGGTTCTCCAGGAACCAAATGGGTGTCAGCTGGGGGATGGGCTGCTCACACTCCATAATGACCAGGGGCTCTGAGCCGAGGCCCTGGCTCTCTGTCCTGTTCTAGAACCCGCCCCCCATCTCCCCCAGCAACTCTTGGAATGTATGCACAGGGGCTGCAGGCTGGAACGCCCTGCCCCCCCCCCGCCCCAAGTGGGCAGCAGGAACCCGCATGAGGGCCTTGGGTCCAGGGTGAGTGGCGCTGCGTCAGGGTCCTTGTGGTGTCAACAGGCTGCCCAGATGCAGAGCGGACTGCCCAGGCTTCTCACTCCACAGGTGAGAAACCCAGGCTCTCTAGGGTCCCTCGGCAGGGCAGTGACAGCACTGGGTCTGAGTCCAGCCTGAAACCCCGACCAGACGTGGGGGGAAGGGGGCTGCATAGGCCGGCACCCTCCTGGGACCCCCAGGCTCAAGCCTATGCCGGGCAGGCAAAGGGCTAAACTTACAAACAGAGGTAGCCACCTGTCTCCTGTGCCCAGCCACCTGCACCCACCTGGCTGGGGGCAGTGACAAGAGGACCTCAGAATCAGGAGAAATTTAAACACTGACCACAAAGTACAGCAGCCCTCCGTACTTGTGGTTTCCACATCCCAGGATTCAACCAACCACAGATTCAAAGTACTCAGAAAAAAGAATTCTATCCATACCGCACACAGATAGAACTCCTTGTGTGATTATTCCCCAAACAACACAGGACCACAGTCATTCACGCAGCATCTCCCTTGTCTGGGTATCGCGAGCAATCTGGAGAGGATTTAATACACACAAGACCGCGCAGGTGACGTGCAAATGCTACACGTCTCCTGGAGAAGCTCGAGCACCCTGGTACCGGCAGAACCACCCCCTTCTGATACTGAAAGACGGTGTCAGGCGTGAGTTCCGTTTGTGCTCAGGCCCCCTCACGAAGGCCTGCCGAAGACCGAACTGACCGCACTGTTGGCACTCTCTTGACTGCCGTCTGCCTCTTCTCTGAAGTGGTAAGTATGTGCCGCAGCATTTGCCACCCCGACCACTTTGAAGTGCACCCTTCGGTGGCATTAGGAACATTCACTTTGTCGGACAACCTTCACCATAATCGAAGAGCTTCTCTTCCCAACTGAAACTGTACCCATGAAGACCACCCTCCCTGCGCCCCAGCGTCCACTGGCCCACCGTCTGTCTCAGTGCACTGGTTCCTCTGGCAGCTCAGGGTACGGCCAGCCTCTGACCTGCCATGTCTGGCCTCTCCCCCATCACCTATGTGGTAGCACATTCTTTTTGAAGCTGTCTCTCTCAGTAGAACAGGGGCTCTGTAGGGGCATGATTTAGGGTAAGAGCACCATGGCTATATCCCCAGAACTTGGAAGAGTACCAGGCATGTAACAGGCACTGAGCAAACCATATGAATGAATGAATGTACAGAGAGATGGATGGATAAGTAAATAGCTAGATGAAGGAGTGGGTGGGTGGATGGACGCATACCTGGGCGAATGGATGAATGACTGGACAAACATGCACACGTGGACAGAAGAGTAGAGGAATGGACCTGCAGGATCCACAGAAGTTAGTACCCACGGGTGTCTGCCTGCCCGGAGTCACACCGTCTTCTCCAGGTCCCCCTCAAGCGCAGCTCCTGGCTCCACCTTTGGCTCAGCCTCTCACACTGAAGCCCCAGGCCCAGCATCCTCCATTCCGGCTGGACCTCTGCTTGGAGGTTGGCTTCTCCCAGGTGGCTGACAGCTTCGGGGCGTTTCCTTCACATGCGGCACTTTCAAGAAACTCTATGCATAGGCAGCGAAGAGTCCCTAAGCCCGACATAATGGGGTGCCTGAGCCTGAGCACACCATTATCTCACAGAGCCGTAGCCACTAATGCAGAGTGTAGCAGTGAGGGCTGGAGGCCAGGAAGTACTGAACACCGGATTCCGCCCACAGGCCCCGAGGCCAGTGCCGGAAGGGCAGCAGCCTGGCGGACATTCAGGAGCCTGGGGGCTGGCCCTGCACTTTTGCTGGGGAGCTGGGCCACAACCCCTACAGCCGTTTGCCTCTTAACCTTCTCCACATCCTGCCCAGCTATTCATAGCTGCCCTCTCTGAGAAAGCTTTTGCTTATTTTTCTGAGCTGGCCAACCTTGGTAAATTAAAGTCAGGACCCCACCTCAGCACCCAGCAATCCCAACAGGGGACCATACATAGCAGGCCAGGCCTGCCGACTCTCTGGCCCTTGACAGGTGACTTGTGCTCTGCCAGACTTGGGGGGAATTATCAAGGAAGTGGCCAGCCTAACACCTGGTTGGACCTCAGTTAGAGTCAATTGTGACCCCAGAAGGGCCCCAGTCACCCCGGAGTCCTCCACTGTTGCAGAAAAGGCAAACAGATCAGGACGGTGGGTAACAGCTGTACCTTTAAATTATCCGGCACACAGATATGAAAACATTCGTACACTGAAGTTGTTTGCATGGTGGGTTATTTTTAGGGTGAACCCAGTAGCCTCCCCTTGGAACCGATGAAGCCCCAGAGGCACGTAGTTCTTTTTTCCCAGATGGGGGTCCTGCTCCTGCCTCCCTGGGAATGAGGACCTGCGCCTGCGATCTCCGGGACCCCCGTCCACACAGAACACTGGCTGGCATGGCCTGCTGGAGAGGGACTGCCCCGGGGGCCAGTGAGTGGGGCAGGTCTGTCACGGCGAAGCAGGTCTGCTACCTGGGCCGCGCAGCGCCTCTGTCCCCAGGGCCTGGTGTGGGGGGAGAAGCCTCCTCTGCTGCCTCCACTCATGCCAGACTCAGCTGATGGAGTATGCGGCTGACATATTTCCAGAACAAGCAGCAATTAAAGTAGATTTTTCTCTTCCACTCCCCCTCCCCAAAACAGGCATAAATCAGTTCTACCAATTTCCCAGCTAATGATTTCCTCCATTAAATTAAAAAGAAGAAGAAAATGCTTTTTTAAACGGATTACCAGCCTTGTGCTTTCAGAGACCACATGACCTGTCAACTCCTCTTAAGTCTGGATCCATCCACGCCCTCAATTAATTTTTAATAAATTTTTAAAAACTCTTGCAGTCTAAGAAGCCCCTTCCTGCCACTCCCATTCACACAGCACACAGGGTCTGCTCCATCCAGCTTTGGAAAGTGGCTCAACTAGGCCAAAGATAACTCTTGCAGTGTGTGCTGGAGATCCACGCCACGCGCGGGAAAGGAAGGCCGGCAGACAGCAGGCACCTGAGCATCCCCGGGCCAGGTGAGCGTGGCACGGGGCACTGCGTGTGGGCTGGGGCCCTCGGTTTCCAGACGCACTTGCCTAGGAAAACACAGACGTGTGAGCCAAGGAGGAGTCTGAGCAGATACCGGGCGTGTGATCCACGTGCCACGGCCGAGACGGGCAGGACAGGACTGCATTCACATCACATGTCTGTACCCGCAAATCCACAAGACCAAAGTGTACAAGAGAGGTCACGAGCGGGCGCAGAGGCCCCACTGTTCACGCAGGTGCAGCTTCTGCTTGGGAAGTGGAAAGTCCTGCCAAGGGTGGGTGACATTGCTCGGAACACACTCACTACCCTGCCTCGGGCACCTACACGCAGCAACTGGCAAGTTCTGTACTACGTGTATTTTACCACTATTAAAAAGTACAAGAAAGAAAGGTTCACATTCCATGGGGCTGTTTGAAGACACGGGAGTGCCTGACAAGTCCACAGAGCCTGTGGCAGGACCCTCTGCACCCAGCCCCGACTCCCAGCAGGCTCACTGCCTATCATGTGGCTCAGGAGCTCCTGGCTCCTCTGGCATCACGTGAGAACCCAGGGACCTTCAGAGAAAGGCTTCATGTGTTAGCCAGTGGCATGCAGCCTGGACACTGCCATCCTGGTGGCCTTCCAGGAACCAAAGGGCACACGGGCTGAGAAGTTTCACAGGGTTCACCTTCCCAGAGGGGCCCAGGTGCCCAGGGCCTTTGCACCTGCCTGTGCTCTTCCCAGGATGCACCGCCTCCAATGCTGTGTAACCTCTTTCCACATGTCGTTGGCTTTTTACGGAGCCTTTGACCATCTACCGTTAGAAAAACGCAGGGAAGGTGACAGGCCATAAAGGGGAGCCATGAGCAACAACAGGACCCCCAAATTCTGCAGGCCAGGATGCGCCAGCGCCTTTGTGTCCTCAGGCTGGGGTGAAGCCGCCCCAGGAAGGGCGGGCAGGTCCTGTCCACCCTTTACCAGCTGGAAGGCCTGGGCCAGTCCCTTGCACCCCTGAAGCCTTGTTTTCTTGTATAAAATGAGGATGGAGAGTCCCTGTCTCATGGGCTTTGTGGCAGACTGCATGAGATGACGCACCTTGAGTCCCACATGGCTCGGATGGGGTCACGTGGTAAATGGGAGCGACAAATGAGTGGTGACTGTAAACCTCCACACGCAGGAAGTGCTCCTCCTGAGAGACCAGGGCGGCCACCCGAGAAAGATCCAAGGAGATCAAGCCACACTAATCACTCAAAGCTGCCGAGGAGGCAGGGAGGCCCAAGCCACAAGGACGGCCGGAGCGCGAAATAGGCCAAGTTAGTCATTCTGTCCTGGTTTTGCATGTGAAGCGCAGATGACAGCGAGCTGCCCTCAGCTGGGAGCTGGGGAGGCCTGGACTGGAACTCCGGCCCTGTGGTGCTGGCCCAGACCGGGACACCACGCCGGCACAGAGTGGCGTCTAGAGAGGAGTGTGGCAGGAGGAGGAGGGAAGGCACAGCAAGGGGCTCGGCCAAACAGAGGCAGGTCCTGGTAGCTCCGACAGCCCTGGTATTGGGGCTCCACGAGCCCCTGGAAATTGGAGGGAAAGGATGTGGTGCAGGTCCCTCAGGAAAACAGGATGGCTGGACAAGCCTGGAGCATCTCCAGGGTCTGCAAGATCAGGCTGAGACCCGCATGTTCCGTTGTGCTGGCCAGCTGTGTGGCCAGCACCCTACTGCACACAAGCTCTCTGAGCCTGGGTGGGTGCCGGAGAGAAAAGTATCCACCTCCGGATTATAAGATGAGGCCTCCCGTACCCCCTCAGAGACCTGGGGACCCAGATCCTCCCACGGGCTGGATGTAGGGGACCAGACCCATCCTGGGGGGGCGGGGTTCTGTGTGCACAGCTGAAGGCCAGGTTGCTTTCAACTCAAGCTGCAGCTGTGTCTTGCCCTTCAAGCAAGTTTATAAAAAAAGAAACCTGCAAACATCTTCGCTGATGACTATCTAGGCCACTGAAACACAGAACTTCTTACTGAGCTTTCTTGCCCTCCAGCCTTCACGGGAGGCTCCTCCACCTCAGAATCCTCCCACACCTCCCTTCACACTTAGGATGGGGTTCAGAGTCTGTACCACGATTGTCTCATAGCTCCGATCCCACACCGCTGCCTCCCATCGCCACTGCCCTCTTGCTCTGTTCTAGTCTCGCTGTTCCTCAGCGCTAAGCTCATTTCTAACCCAGGGCCTTTGCACCTGCTCTCCGCCTTCCCAGACGTTCCGCGACTCGCTTCCAAGCTTCCTTAGCCATCCACGCAGCAGCCCCTCCTAAAACCCACCAGCACTCCAACCTCCTGCTAATCCTTCTCCTGGAAGTTAAGCAAGGACAGGGTTGACAGGGGCTTCTGGGGGTTGGTGAAAAAGAGAGAGAGCATGAATAAATATGCACGAAATGAAGCGGCAATCAAAGATTTTCCTGCCTCCCAGGCCCTAGGCTCACCTCGCTTTACAGGTGATTCTGCAGACTTTGAAGGAGCTCAAGGGGAAAAGTCACACTCTGTTAGAAGGGGTGGGTCAGGGACAGCTTTATGAACCATGAGTCCTGATGCTGTTCAAGCACGTCCTAAAGTCAAATGTGGGCATAAAGCGTGGCGTGAGAACTCAGAAACCCTCAGGGCCCATGCTAGGCCGGCTTTGCTAAGGCTCCCCCTCGGGAAATGCACTCTCCACCTTGTCTCAGTCTGTGCCCTTGCCCAACCCTTTCTTCTTTTGCAGTCATTACAAAAGTGAGTATATAGCGGCTGTTTGTCTGTTTAATGGTGCTCGAGATTGGACCCAGTGCCTCTGTGCTGAGTTACAAGCTTAGCCCTTTTTCCATTTTTTATTTTGAGACTGGATCTTAGCAAGTTGCCAAGTTGTCCAGGATGGACTCAACTTGCGATCTTCCTGCTTCAGCCATGCAACATGCTGGGATTACGGAGGTGTACCATTACACTTGGACTTTATTTTTTGCTTTTTGCTTTTTCTGCACCTTTAGCTACTACTGAACATAATCATTTACATATCCTCAGAGCTAAGCTCATTTCCCCTGCTAATTAATAACCAAAAGTGGAAACTTTTTCTAATTCATTTTGGCATCCCCACCTCTGAAAACAGTAAGTATTCAAAAATATGGTTAAGGGAACGAGGAACACATACAGAAAGGCCTAGAGATGGCCACACACTTAAAGAGTCGATTTCCGGCGCCCGGAGCACAATGAGGCACCCAGGACGCCCTGTCCAACCCCACCCTCCTCAGATGTGCTGCTGTGACAGCAGCAGGGCTGGAGAGCCCCAGGACAGTGGAGTTCGCTTCCCTTACGTTCCTCATGAGAGCGAGGTGGCGATGACCAGCAGAAGCCACCACCGCCGAGAGGCTAACAGGGAAGCTCTAAGATGTCTCAGTGTCTAGCTGTTTACTTTCTTTTCATGCAGCTCAAGTGCCGAGACCCTTCCTCCTGCCCCAGGGGATGGAGGAACCGAGTCCCAGCGTCGCGCGATCTAGAAGGCTGAGCCGAGCAGAGACAGAGAAGCGGAGGACTTTTTCCTCCATATTCAGACAAAAACAGTCCGGTACATCCCTGCTGCACCCCTGACTATGGCCAGAGACACCCCTGCTCGTCCCTGCGCCAGCACAGACTCGCTGCTTCTCGCCCTCATCTGCCCAGCCCTGACCGGCCCCACACTCGGCCAAAGCTGAGCGTGGCTCTCTGCAGCAGGGAAGCGGGGCAGCCTGGGGGGCAGCGGTGGGATCAATTACCTGTGAAAGGCCCACTGAGACCTGCCAGCGTGAGTCACAGCCAGCATGGGCATCTCTGCAGCCAGCGGAAGGACGGTGGGGTGACTTGGTGCGGTGGAAAAGAGCCTGACAGTCACAGGGACCCACGTGCATTAGCTATGGCTGTGTAACAAATCACCCCGAACTCTGTGGTTCGAGGCAAGCAGCATTTATTTCTTCATGCTGCTTCTTGGATCAGGAAGCTGCGGCTGAATCAGCCCTTCCCCCAGGGCTGGGGATTGAACCTCCTTCACATGAGTTACATCTTCAGTCTTTTGTTTTTTGGGGGGTTTTTTTGAGACAGGATATCTCCAAATTTCTAAGTTGGCAGAGCTGGAACTTCGTGATCCTCCTGCTTCAGCCTTCCTAAGTACAGACTAGGTATAGTCTCGGTGCAGAGCTCACTCAAACCACTTATCTCAGCACAGGCTTTCTGCGAAAACACCGTCCCTGCTCTACACCACTTCCCAGGCCATTCCCGGGAGCTGCTTCCCAGAGTAAAGGGCAGCTGAGACCATGCTGTCTTGGAAGTCACACTGTCATTTCACCTTTACTCGATGCTCCCAGGGGGAAACTGTCACAGGTGGTACAGGTAGTTAAAGAGCAGCCAGTATTCAGGTCTACCCAGCTAGCTCTAGACAACCCACGGGCAGCTCGGCCTCCAAAGGAAGCCAAAGGTGAGGGCTGCAACGTCCGGTCCAGTCAGACCTCTCGCAGCACTTGCTCATCTGCAAACCGAAGAGGGTCATTGGCACTGACTTCCTGCACTGCCCGGAGGCAAGCAAGGCAGACCAGGCAACGCAGACCCAGCCTGTGCCGGCCACACTGAGAAACACCCAGCAGAACCAGCGGCTGCTCCAGCATGTCGAGAAGCTCACGTCTTCATTTGCCCACGCCCCGCCAACAGTGAGGCTCCTGCAGGTCACCCCTGGCCTGAGCCTCCTGCTAGCTCCCTTGGCAGACAGAATAGTGGTAGTGAGTGCGGCAGCGAGGAGACAGCACAGGCATCCAGCAGATGGGCCCCTCACACGATCGCACCTTCACTGCCAGGGCCAGGCCACCTGGCTGATGGTGGCCTTACAGAAACAGCAAGGCACATGCTCTCTCTTGGTCTGCTACCTGGCCTCCCGCCGAGGTGGCTGACTTCACGGCAGGAGCCTGGTCCTCCAGCCACTTCATTAGGAGCCCCCTGTGCAGAGTGCCTACGCAGTCTGTGGCTGCAGGTGCTCCCTCACAGGGAGCACAATTTACAGTGGCTTGAAGGTGTAGGGCCCAGGCGAAAAACACGTCTGTCCTGCCAGCTGCCAGGCCCTCCTGAGTGAGCCTCAGCGTTGTGCCCCACTTGCTTCTTGTCACTTCAGGCAAGACCATGTGGTCTGTAACCTAGCTAACGTCTCCATCTAGGGCTCCAGGGCTCCCTCGGCTGGCACCACCTGCCCTGCCCAGGGCCGGGGTGGGAACCGAGACAGAAGGCCCTCACCCTCCACCTCAGGACCAACCCCAGCTCCGCAGGGCTCGGACACAGAGAATGCTCCACACAAAACAGCCTGGGAAGTCCGCTTTGTCAGTCTCTCTTAAGAGACAGTGCCATACCCTCCGGGGCGGGGCTGACACACAGGGAAGGCAGCTCCCCACTGTCCCCAGAGACCACAAGGGCCAGGCTAAATTTCCACACAGGGCAGGGCTCCTTCCTCTCCGGCTGCCTGCCGTGTGGAAAAGCTGCATACTCAGAACACCTGTCCGCTCACACAAGCCAGCGCCCACCCTGCAGGGCCATGCCAGGGGAGGTACCTGCCCTGGGAAGGGTCACCGTGCTCGCTCGCTGTGGAGGTGCCCTGGCCCTGGGTGCTGGGTGGCAAGGCGGCCCACCTGGAATGTCGCAGCCTCTGGGCCCCAGAGCCAGCTGTGGCTCTGTAGAGGGGCTGTTCTTTAACAAAGGGACTCCACTCTCTAGAAAGCCCTGCCACACTGCCACACAAACAGAACTGATCACTATCTGAAAAGACAACAGGAGCAAAATGAGACAAATATTTAACCGCCCTTGCCTAGTTCCCAGCTGCTCTCCATCAGGCTGCTCCAGTCCTGGGCGTTCCTCCATCTACCTGCACAGCTCCTCCAGGCTGGGCTCGGCCCTCAGGCCGGGCACAGAAGGGGCTCCAGGCTTCCGGCCGCAGGCCCGCAGCGTCCGTAAGCAGAGGCACGCAGGCCTTGGCTGAGCCCTCTCCCCCCCTGCCGGGTCTCCAAAAGAGGAAAGGGCAGCCAGGAAACCTGCGAGAGACCCTCCTTCCAGCTTTCCTCCACTCCCTCCCCTCCCCAGTGGCTACCTAAGCAAGGACAGGATGAGAGGAGTCACTCCCCAGCTCAGCCTCTCGCTCTGGGAAGCCAAGTCTCTGCTGCTGACATGCACCACTGCATTGTCCATGTCCCCTCACCACCTCAGGACTGTATTTAAGATGAAAACATGGGCCGGGGACTTAGCTCAGTGGTTCTGGCACCTGTCTTGCAAGCACAAGACCCCGGGTTCGATCCCCGGTAACCACATACAATACTGGGTGTGGAGACTCACCCCAGCAGCAACCAGTACCACATACCACAGTGCCGGGGCGTGGTGGCTCACGCCTGTCATCCCAGCACTCAGGAGGCAGAGGCAGGAGGATTGCTTCGATGTGAGTTTGAGGCTGAGCTCAAGGCCCGCCTGAACTACAAAGCGAGACTCTGTCTCAAAAAAGACCTAAAAAAAAAAGATGAAAATGCCCTTTTTAAAGAAGTGCTTGTCCTCAAATGTGGTCTGCCTTAGAATGTGATTTCATCACAAAAATGAATGAAATGCTGATCCATGTCACAACATGAATGAATGTGAACACAGCAACAGATGCTGGACACGGAAGGTCACAAACTGCAGAGTCCTTTTTTCAGTGAAATTCCAGGGTAGGCAAATCCATAGGGACAGACAGTAGACCAGCGGCTCCCTAGACCCAGAGGTTTGGGAGGAATGAGGTTTAATGTTTGGGGTGATGAAAATATTCTGGAATTGTAGTAATGGTTGCCCAACCATGAACATTCAAAATACCCCTGAATTGAATGCTTTAAGTGAGGGGATTGTTTGGTATGCAAACTATATTTCAACAAAGCCTATCTTTAAATGCAGGAAGCAAATGAGCCCCAAACAACCATCTGTGACTTCCTGAAACAGGCTCCTCAGTGGAGTGCCCCCCCCCTCCCGGCCTTGTCCCCTCTACAGCCCTCCACAGACGCATTCCTTTACAACTCACACCCTCATCTCTGAGACTGCCAACTCCAGGCCAGCCCGGGGCAGGAGAAAGGAGGAAGGCAGTGCGGTGGAGCTGAGATGGAGACAGTCCCTGGCAGGGGGCCGCGGCCCAGGCAGAAAATGCTGCTCCGTGTCTTCGAACCCCCACCCAACCCTTTCTGAGGCCTAAAGCAGCAAAACACAGACATCCAGTTGGACTGTGAGGGAACCGGCTGCCAGAGAGAGGGTGCTTCTCATCTACCAGACAATAGCAACCACAGCTGCCACCCGCAGAAACACGCCCCACAGAGCCATTGCTGTTGGTCGGAGCCCAGCTGCTTCCTACCAGCTCGGGGTATCCAGGTCTTGCCAGCTGGGGGAAGTGGTCAGATGAGGCTGGGCTAGGGTCCACAGGGCTCTGAGGAGTTCCTGGGATGATGCCTCACCGCAGAGGCAACCCTGAGATCAACCCAGTCTCAGGGACAAAGCCAGGCATCTGAGCAAGAGCCCATGGCTGGCCCGGTGCAGCCTCTGCAGGAGGCCAGGGGAGCAGGCCTTGTAGACACAAAGCATCGTCAAACTCTTAGGCTCCCTGGACACAGCAGTCGCTCGGCCACATTCGGGCTTCGGGCCTCTGCGGTGGAGCTGTCAACTTGGCCAGCCAAGCCAACGATTCCTCTCAGAAGCTCAGGCCTACTTCCGGCTGCACCGTCAAGGCTGACCATTGTAAAGAAAGGGATCTCTGCTCAGTAACAGTTCCGTCAAGGGGATGGAGCTGAAGAGTCTGGGGGCCTGGAGCCCCAAGAAGCCAATTCAGGCTTCCCAGGGGAGGTGCCCCAGGGAGGCCCCACATCCTCACTGGCAGGCCTTCAGTGAGCCCGGCCACGCCCAGGGGCCTGCATGTGCCACCCAGGTTTGAAATCCTGCAGAGGACCCTGAGGGCTCCATCACCTGCTCAGGCCCACGGAAAACAGTGAGCTCAGGGTGAAGTTATCCAAACAGCTGTCCCAGCTCCGGCCAGAGCCCAGGGAAGCTGGCAGTTGGAGGACTCCTCTTCCCCCAGCGCGCCTGTTTGTACAGATGCATCAAAGGCCAGACCATGCTCTCCCGAAGTGAGCTCAGGCTGGGATGGCGTGGAGCCTCCGGTCAGCCTCGGTCTCCCACAGGTGCCTCCTGACGGGCCCGAGGAGAGAGAGGCGTGATGGGGTGCGAGCTTGTGGGGGATGGCCGCACATTCATCCAAAGCGCGCCCCAGCGAGTACCTGGCAAGACAGGCTCCTCCTCCCTCTGTCACAGACACAAGGCCATCTCTAAGATCAGGTCAGGGGCTGCAGGCCAAAGGAAGGACAAGGGGAAGAGGTGGAAGGTTCCCCAAACTCTCTGGTGCAAGCCCCTGGCACTAGCATATGCCCTGCCATTAGACAGCTGAAAGTGTCCGATGAGGAGATGAGGAATCAGCAGCCCACATGCTCAGCCACCTGGACAGAAAGGACCTGGCCATTGCCCCTGATGGGCAACATACTCCAGGGGAGGACCACAGAGCCCAAGCAGGCAAGGGGCAGGGCCAGGCAGGCATCATATCTGGGGCCCTGACCGTCATGGCCTTTGTGAACCTTGGTTCCCCTTCATGCCACCGTCTCCTACAAAGGGTAGCTGAAGCTCAGCGCAATGGCACATGCTTGTAATCTCAGCACGCTGGGAGGCTGAGGCAGGAGGATTGTTTTTTTGAGCTTAATCTGAGCAATTAGCAATTTAGCAAGACTTTGTCTCAAAACAGAGAAAGCCTGCAGATGTAGCTCATTGTAAAGTTCCTTGGTATATTCCCTAGTACCCTAAAATGAAAAATAAAAATATAAAGGGAAACTGGGCCATAGGTATCTGTCGGCGGTTTATCCCCTCTACTCTGGGCAACGTGAAGACGCCCGCACCTCAGTGTCCCTGTTTTGCCATGTGACTCGGTGGAATGGTGCCAAACTGTCTGAGGCCATGGAGGAAAATCCCTTGGACTCAGACCTCAGCACCTGAGCCACCTGAACCAGGCACAGGCACCTGGCCTGCTCAGCCCAGGGCACGAGGGGAAACAGCCAGCTGCAGGAAGCAGGGCCCTCACAAGACCATGCAGTAAGTTCCAGCACAATCTATGCTGTCAGGTGGCCAGGGAGGGCAGGATGGAGCTGGCATCTGGCAAAGGAAGACTTGGGGTGGAGGGTAAGGTGAGCACCGCTGTCCGCTTCCCCTCCCTCCCCCTGGGGTGAGGAGAGAACAGCTCCCACACACACGCAGGACAGACTCACAGGAGAGATAGCAGAGACAGTCTGAGAAGCACAGTACTGTCTCTGGGCAGCCAGCAAGCATGGAACAAGTCTGTAGCCCCAGAAATCTGGGAGGCTGAAGCAGGGAGATCACAGTTTGAGGCCTCACCTGGGTAACTTAGCTTTGTGCAAAGAGCCTGGATTCAACCCCCTCTAGTGAAAAAAAAAAAAAAAAGACCAGGTTTTGCTGAGTCCCGTGTGCACTTCTGATCCTGCGTCTCCTGCCCACCTTCCAGCCACCAGTTTCTGCGTTTGAGAAAGAAGGTCCCGGACCGAGCAGCCAGCAGAAGCCACTGCTCCAGCTCTGACATCTGAAACCGAAGCCCTGCGACGTCGGCTGAGCTCCTTACACACCAACTGTCCCCAGGGAGACAGCAGCCACCGGCCCCTCCTGTCTTCACTCGATTTATCAGTCCACACCCGCAGAACCACACACACGACAATATTTACACAGCCAGACCGGCTTCTGGGTTCTGCAGTTCCCACGAGCACACATGTTGACGTGACCCTCACACCACACGTCGCCTCTTCCTGTGAGCACCGGAGCTCAGGCACAGTGCTGGCATCGAGGCCCGAGAGCCCTCTCTTAGCTGTGCGGCGCCACAGCAGGGCGCCTGGCGAGGAAGCCCCGGCCTGTCCCGGGGGACTCCGTTATCGCTACTCCAGACCCAGCTACTGGCCAGGGCCAAGCGTGCTGGACAGAGTCACCCCTCCAGTGACAAGGAGAGCCACGCAAATCAGAATGGACAGCTCCGTGCTCAGCACAGGCCCCTCGCCAGCCCCTGCCGACGGCTGCTCCGCGCTGTCATCTTTAGAAATCATCGTCTCTCAGGCTCGCACCCACAAGTACAGCCAGCTTTACAGGCCCCGTGAAAAGACTCTCAGGTACCAGACAAAGCAAGCTGCCTCCCCATGTAGCCCCAGCTCCGAACTGTCACCCCTCACCAAGGCCAGACCAGCTTCCAGTGCGCGCACACACACACACACAGATCCCAAGCGACATCCGGACTCTGCCACCCAAACCCCAGATCCCCCCTGGCTCTTCCTGTTGCTCAGCCTCCCGGCACGGCCCTCACCAAGCTGTCACAGACAGGAGTCTGTGCTGCCTCCACTGCCCCTGGGCCTTGGCGAGAGTTGGGGCCTTCGCCCTTCCTGGCTGACATCCAAACTTTCCCATGTTGAGTGCACCTGGCCTTGCCGGGATCCAGCACACGACCCCCGACACACTCCCACAGGGCCTGGCACTCCCACGGGCATCACCACTGCCTGTGGATCTGTTCCCTCCAGAGGCCCGAGCTCCTCAGACTGGGAAGCCAGCCTGGGTCCACAGACCACAGCAGGGTCTGTACATGTGCTGTCTGTGCACGAGGCCCAGGGGAGAGGGGCCACCTCCCCACCCAAGCCACTCCTCCCAGAGTCAGCCTGGCTCGCGCACTCCTGCTCTCAGCACCTGTCACCTGAGGCTGCAGAAGGGGCCTGGCCTCACAGGACGCCTCGTCCCTCACTGGCGACTGCACGGCAACAGCGTCTCACCTGTGGTGAGTTCCCGGGATCCTTGCCAGCTTAGCCACTTCTGTCTGTGCCCACGGAAGCGTCACTGGGCCACGTGTTCTGTTCCTCTCTGGTGCAGCCCCAGGTATCTGCTTCCTGCTAGGCGCAGGCAGAGAGAGGACAGGCGGGAGATGCACCCGGAGAGAAACAAAAGGACGTCAAGGAAGGAAGAAGAGAAGGCTGAGGAAGGGGCAGGGGTGAGGCAGGGGCTGGCTGCAGGCCAGGGGGATCTGGAACCCGTGCCCCTGCCACCGTAGCCCAAACAACAGCCTAAGCAAGGGCACCAGGCAGGCCAGCCTGGAGCCCATCTCTAGGATCAGGGACCAGAAGATAAACAAAGCCATGCTCCTGTCAAGAGGCCGGATCCAGGCAGGGCAGCGGCTGAAAGAGACAGCAGTGAGATCTGCAGACCCTGTTGAGCCAGCGCCTCTGCAGCAAGTGAGCCCCAGGGAGTGAGACGGACTGGAGGATGCTGGATGGACCACTGTTTCCATACTTTCCCCACAGCATGGCGCCCCAGGACTGCAGCAAGGCCACCGTGTCATTCCCTTCCCTAAATGATTATGAAGTGCTTAGGAGAAAGACCTCCAGCAGCCCGCCCTGCTGCCGTCTGAGGCCCCCGAGGACTGACCGTTCCTCCTTGCCTCCCTTGCCTCTCCCCTCCACCCCAAGACCCAAGGGTGCAGTGGCAGGACTCGGCGGGGCAGAGCCTCCCGGAGCAGTCACGCATGCCAGCCCTGCCGCGGTGGCACGGTGGGGAGGTGTTCCAGCAGGCTTATTTATAGCCAAGCCCCTGTCCGCACACTCCCCAGCGCTGCCTGCCTGCCTGCCACTGGGGTTTTTCAATCCGTGTCTATATTTATTGCTCGAAGCCGATGGGATAATGGCAGGGCCAGAAATAGCCTTGAAGACATTCACGTGAAGCTGACAGGCAGGTCCCCAGCTCCCAGACTGACCTAGCCCCGACAGCTGCTGCTTGGCAGTGGGGAATGGGGAACAGCTGGACAGGGCCAGGGAGGCGGCTGCAGCCAGATGGGAACAACTTAATCCCTCTCTCCCTGCCGGCCTTGGCCCTCTGCAGGGAGGCAGGGGACACATCCAGACCAGACCTCCCGGCCGCCAGGCTGAGGGGAGACCAGAGGGGACATGGTTTCCTGACGTCAGCGTGCTGATCAGAGCAGACCGTCCAGCTTGGAGGAGGAGAACTGGGGGCAGCACGGAGACTCACGGAGAGCAGGTCACAGGGCACACGGGGCTGGCAGGGAGCCACCCTGCTGCCCTGCCACTCACGCCTGGACTTGGCACCTACTTCCCATTTCCCACCCTAGCAGGAAGCTGCCTTCCCAGGGGCCGGGAAGGAGCTGGTGGGGGCAGTGGAAACGCTCCTACTCCTCCACTCTCAGTGCCCACTTGCATTGTCCCGCTGCCAGCCACACCGAGGGCCTCGTAGATAACAGAGTGGCTGGAGAGCTCCAGCTGTGGATCGGGACAAACCTTGTTCACACCTTTGCTGCAGTGCCAGCAAAGAGAGGCCAGGGCCGCATGGAATCCTACACAGGGAGCTCCCGGGACAGCACTCGTACTCTGAGGTTCCCCACAAATCTGGTTCTTCCATCCACAGGCTTGGGGAGAAGCTTCAGGGGAACTGGGTTCTGGGTCCTGCAGAGGCCTGGACCTGGCCTGGGCTCACAGCAGGAAGAAGCAGCATCGCAGGCCAGAGGGCCAGCACCAGTGCCCACAGAGTCAGGAAGGCCGGGCACGGGTGTGAGGACAGCCTGTCGTGAGGGACAAGTGGAGGGAGGCCCCTCCCTGCGGGGAGTACACACAGGGAGTACACACTCCCCTGCAGGGAGCACACACAGATGCCACTGAGATAATCACAGCGGTGACAAGAGAGGCCCCTGAGTCCCATGGGTGCGAAACCTCCACTGCTGAAGTCCAAGCTTGGCACCCCACCCCTCCCCAGCCACGGCCCCACCCTCTGACCTGCACGGCGCACTCTGGGGCTAACACTCTGCAGCACACGCCGCCGAGCACTAACGGCACTGATGTGTGCTGCGCGCCCGCCTTCCCTTTCTGTCCTGGTGAACGTCTCCGCACCCTTCAAACCCCGCTGACCCGCTCTGTCTTCTCAGGCATCTCCCCTGTCAGGCAGTCAGCTGCTGCCCTCTCGCCGCTCCGGCCGTACTCTGGCCTTTCCTCCATCCCCGTCAGAGGGCACGCCCTCCCTCACCGGACACCACTGCCTCGCACAGCAAACATCTGCCAGAGAGCGTGTGAACGAATCCCAGCCCGCACAGTCACTCGGAGCTGTCATTTTTGAAAATGTGGTGAAGATGGAGTCCTGCTCCAGGTCTCTCGTGGGCGGTGAGGGTGTAAGGCGAAGCGAGGGGCTCCCTGGGAGACACCAAGTGCAACCTGGCCGGGAGCCACTGCTCGCCAGCTTGGCCACCTGAGGCGCGAGGGCTGGCAAGGTCCGGAGGCCCTGCACCACAGCACAGCTCTGGGACTTTCGGGCAGACTTTCTGACGGTGCACCTAGTCTGTGCGGGTCTGCCCAGGCTGTCAGCTAATTCAGGGAGCAACCACGGGGAGGGAGCCCGGGCATAGCAGACCGGTGCACACTGCTGTGGGCTGGGTTTTGCCCTGTAGTGCCAGCACTGTGACTTCTGCCAAAAACATTACTAGTGAGTGTGCGGCATGTGGTAGCCATGGCTGGAGCAAAAGCAAAATCTCCACCTTCCCCAGGAAGCCATGGGGACAAGACACCTAAAGATGACACCCAGGTCTTCCCCTGCCAAGCTGGGAATCACACGGGCCTCCTCTTTTATCTTGCTGGCCCTAAGACACCATAAAACCTACTATTCGAGTAGCCTTGCAAGCCCAAAACAGAGACCAGCCCACATTCTCCTTCCAAAGAATCACAAGAAGTCACGCTGGAGAAATGCAAGGGGACCTCTCACCAAGAAGGATGGACCCACTACTGTGGAAACTGAGTCAAGAGGGTCACATGTTCGAGACCAGCCTTGGTAACTTAGCAAAATCTTGTTTTTCACATGTTTGAGACCAGCCTTAGCAAAATCTTGTTTTTAACACTAACAAAAGATCTGAGGATGCTCTCGATGGTGCAGCATGCGCCTAGCATGCACAGCCCCTAGTGCTGTTAAATAAACAAGCTGCTGCCTTAAGGGGGTGTGAAGGAGCAGCGTTCAGTAGGTTCTTGTGGTTCGTCAGTGACACCTGCTCTTGGTGACACAGCTCAAGGACAGAAAGATCTGGAACACCCACCCCCTTTGTTACAAAAGACTAAGTGATGGGTTGAAATGATCACTTCACTGGGGCTTGGCTCAGTGGAACTGTGCCTGCCTCGAAAGTGAAAGGTCCTGAGTTCAATCCCCAGTACTGTGGGTAGATGACTACCTTGGTGGGCAGGGACCCCGGCCTATGTTCCCTGGGTATTTGGTGGCTCTAGACACTGTACCTGACCTTCGATTGGTGATCATGACCTTGACCAGTTTCCTGCCTGTGCCTCAAGCCTGGGCTTTATGTCCCACCACACACACATCCTGGCTGACGATATCTCTCACTCCAGTTTCTTGAGTAGCCAGTCGAGCTCCTGGCTCGGGGTCTTTGCACAGACTTGGCTGTCCTCCACCTGCTGCTCCCCATGGGAACTCCTGACTCCCTCTCTCACCCTTTTCAGGCTTTTGCTTAAAAGCCTCCTTTGGGGAGGTGTCCTCTTCTGTTTGGCTAGCCAATCATCACGTAACATTCTTCCATATTTTGCTACCTATCTGTTCATTATTTGGTTGCCCCTACTAGAATAACAGAGCCCAAGAGGGCCAGGACTTCATAACATTTGATCACATGCTTTGATGCTCTGGGGTTGTTCATGCTGGAAACAAATGCTCCGGAGCTGGAGGACTCTTAGCGCGGCCAAGTCCTCTGTCAGCCCTGCGGAGGATTTCCAGCTCTGGACCCTGTCTCCAGGAAGAAAAGCGACTGTTGATGAGTTTCACATCGAGGAAGTGTGTGAAGAACAAAGGCAGGAAGCAGCACAAAGGACACAGACCTAGAAGCCCCTGCTGACCGCCAGGCGCCTTGGAGACGTGAGGAGCAGGCTCCTAAGTGGAGCCTGGGGAAGCACAGGAAAGATGGGAAACACAGGACTCTGTATCAGCGCCACACAAGGAAGGGATGGAAGAGGGGAAGAAAAGTGGTGGGAAAGGGCGTCCTACGTGGGGACCGGCAACTGAGCACCAGTCCCCAACCCCTGCTGAGGAAGCTGTGCCAGCCTGCCAAGCACGCCTATGCTCATCTCTCTGAAAGCACGGCATGCCTGGGTACCCTTCAGCAGGTAACCTGGAGTAGCAGCCAGAAACACAACCCAGAGAAATGCAGGTCTGGCCCCTGCTTGGGAATAAGGAACATTCTAGAGGAGCTCCCCTCAGCAAACACAGCAAAGGGAGATGGGCGGGGGGAGGGGGTACCGGACACTGAAGAGGGCCGCAGCTCTCTCCGGCAGCCTGAGCAGTGCTGGGAGTGGGTCAAAGAAGTGCGTCCGACCACGACGTGCAGATAAAAGTCAGCAGAAGTGCACGACGACAGAGCTGGCCCAGGCGTCAGCCCCCCAATGTTTCACCAGCACAAAGGGACAGCAGAGAGCTCAGGTCATGCTCACAGACCTCCGGCCGAATGCCACAGAGTCTGCTCCTGCCCCTGGTCCCTGCTCGGGGCCACAGCAGAGTTCTAACATGATACTTACGACAGCCTCACCTGCAGGCTCACACGTGGGGCAGACGCTGCCCAGGAAGAAGGATGGAAAGCTTGGCTGGTACAGGTAGAGCAGTGCCTGGATTCGGGTTCACCCCAGGGCTGGGAGGGAGGTCCGGAGGCCGGCACGGGGTGGTGCACAGCAGACCCAGAAAGTGGCTGGGCTGTGTTGAAAACCACCTACCTTCAGAAAGGAAGTCGGTCCTGCTGCGCCCCTTGGGAGTAGAGGACTGGGGAGGAACCAGGACGTCAGCTGCCCTGGAGAGCTGTCTCCCGCCCAACCACTCCTGCTAGTGCCCTAGGGGCACTCTGAGGCCTGCAGGGGGCTCGCTTACTATGTCCAAGGTTGAGCAGAGTGAGGGGACAAGCAGGTACCAAAGGAGGACCTCAGCAGGTGGGCTGAGCTCTCTAGACCTGGATCTGGAGAAACGAAGGGTGGTACACACAGACATGGCTTCTCAGCAGAGGATTCCCAAGCTAAGGCAGACATAGATCCCCAATATCGACGGGAATAGGGTGTGTGTAATCTATCAAAGATACAGCAGTATGCTGTGCCGGCCACAGGAGGGGGAGCAGGCCGATGTGGGCCGTGAGCTCTCGAGGAGCTTTTGAGAAAAGCTCGTGTTTGAAGTGAACTTGGAATGGGGACGGGAGCCTGAGGCAGGGGTGAAGAGAGGGGCTACAGTGAGGGAACGGCACAGGCAAAGTATGAGCGCACCAGGGCACAGCTCCACGCCAGCGGGGACTTCTGTCTGCATTGCACAGCTGCGGCCCTGGCCCCCGGAACAGTCCCCAGTGCAGACTAAATATCCATAAATAGAAGTCCCTGAGGACATTTTGGGTCCCAGCAAGGACCTTCACACGCAGTGGGCTGTGCGCGATTGTCTGCAAACCCACTGATCTCTGGAATGCAGCTGCTGAGCAGGAAAAGAACCTTCTTCCTGTAAGAAAGGAAACAGGAAGCCGAGGCTCACCGAGGCACGAGAGGCGGTGTCAGCACTCAGACTGGCAGAGCAGGGCGGAGAGGCTCACCCCAGGCCCTTCCTGAAGCTGGGTGAGGTCACCAGCACGGGCATAGTCACAGGGCTCTGGCTTGTGACGACGAAGAAGCCTCGAGCTGGGCCAAGGGTTACTGTGCTCAGCGCCCCACACCTACTCCTGGCAGCACAGACACCTTGGGAAGTGAATTAAGACAAAACAAAAAACAACACACCACTCTCTCCTTAGCACTTGGAGGCTTCTTCACGGCAAGTGAGGAGAATGAGCAGTTAAAGAAGAAAACAGCCTAAAGTGGCAGCCGAGAACCAGAGAAGGCAGGGGGCCTGCTCGGCGAGCCCCACGCAGCCCTTGAGGCTCTGGGAGGGAAGGGGCCAGGTGCCAGCCAGGGCGGGAGCTCGGAGCACAGGCCATGTGCCTCCTGCCGCGGGTCCAGTCCCGACCCCACCACTGGCCAGCTGTAGGACTGGCAGCCGGACTGCTTCTGTCTCCGAGGCTTGGCTCCGGCTGCCTGGTATTAACAGGACCCTAATCGCCTTGGCGCAGGGTGACTGGGACTGAGAGGGCTGGTGCACCGAAGGCCACAGCCCTGGCAGCAGAGGCGAGGGGCACACAGTTGCCCTCTTCTTCCAGTCTCCTCCCCCATGCTAGCTGAAATATCCACTTCGCACCCCTAAAACTCACAAGAGCCAAAGGATTACCCAGACCAGGGATCATGGGAGATTTCCAGGAAGGAAAAGGAAAATCACTTTGCCTCCTGTTCTACCCACCAAAGGCTTTGGCTTGAGGAAAAGGACAGCATGAGAGCCGGGACCTTGCATGGGATGGACATGAGCCAGGAGGTCCGCGTCTGTCCTCGATGGAGGAAGCCAGTGGTGGCTAGTGCAAGCCATAGGCCACTGACCTCTAGTCCTGACCCTATGGCTAACACACTGGCCTCAGTTTCTCACTGTGCGAGGAAGGAACCCCAGTGCCCGAAAAATACACACAGGCATTTTTCTGGGCTACTGACCATGGCCTGTGGGCAACAGGGCGAGGGAGCAGCCCAGCCTCTGTCTGTCACCAAGGCGGCTGGAGGCCAAGCTTCCCAGCGCAGGAGGAGCTGGCATCTTTGGGGCAAAACTCCTGTCTGCCCTATCCCATGTCCTGGGGGCGGGGGTGCCAGGATGATCCTTGAGAACAAACAGCAAAGAGCCACTCTGGCAACTTGATAAGAGGGAGAAGAGCGGCCCCGAAGCCCTCAAGGGTTGCCCTCCGGAGTGGTCTTGAGCTGGCGTCTGAAGCTGCCAGAGGCATGACATCAATTCTCCCCGATCAAGGGACGATAAAGCAACACTGTAAGGAGCAAAATCAATAAACACAATCTATCCAACATTAATCAGCTACTCAATTTTTTTTTTTAATTTGAGACAGGGTCTCGCTTTGTAGTTCAGGCTGGCCCTGAGCCCAGCCTCAAACTCAGCAATCCTCCTGCCTCTGCCTCCCAAGGGCTGGGATTACCAGCGTGAGGCACCACGCCTGGCAGAACTAATCAGATTTTTAAGGGATGAAAGAAACAGGAAAAAAAAAGCCTCTGTACCCTCAGACTTCAAAGACCAAAGCAGCCTCAAGGCCCCAGCACTGAAAGGTCAAGGTCATTGTGTCTGTGGTCAGGCCTCACCTTGGGGGTCTGAGCAGCTCCGTCAGTGTCTCTGCCACAGAAAGAAGGTGGGTCAGTAGGCCCACAGAGGGCGCATGTCAGCACCCTGCAGGGAGAAGCCAACAGGAGAGACAGTGAGACCCGTGAACTCCGTTATTCCATGCCAGTTGATGGGGACGCTGGCAAAGCCAGGCCCCACCCTGGATAGAAACCAAAAGTCCCGGTAGAACAAAAGGGTCCACTGGGGGAGTTCTAAACTAGGGGTCTGTTTACAGAAGGACCTGGTCCAGGATTCTTTCAGGAAGCATGTGCCTGACTGAGAACTGCTGAAAGACGGGGCACCCTGACATTACCCTGAGTGCCCTCTACTCTTAGGAAAACTGTGCAGGAGGCCAGAACTGACCTGTAGCACACAGAGTCGCCTCCCTGTGATGCCTTCCCTGTTGAGATGGGAGGATTTGGACTGCACGGCCGAGTGGGGCTGGAACACTGAACCAAGCAGGGTGGCCCGGGCGGAAGACACAGATGGCTGCTCGGTGGTCCCAACAGGCTCTCTAACGGCCAGCGTGGATCCAGATGCCCACGTCTGCCAAAGACCCCAAGGCCAGAGTGGAGCACATGAAATACAGTGAAAAAGATGGAGAAATGGATACTCCGGGCGTCCTGACTCCAACAGCCTCATCGACGACACAGTATCCAAAGGCACCGGGAAGTCTCCGGCCCAGGCATCCTTCAGGGTCCTGCGACACCCAGAACCACCCTGCACCTCCGCACATGTCCTTGCTTGTCTGACACACTCCTGAGCCCCCATCCCCACATCTATGCCCAGCGGGCAGGCAGCAAGCAACCCAGCAATGCCCTGAAGGCTGCGGGCACTGGGGCTGTTTGTGGAACTGATGACCAAGTCCAGGGCAGCCTCTACCACTGAGGCCTAGACACCAGGGCTCCAAGATACCAATCTGTACCCACAAGGGATGAGCGGACTGGACAGAGGTAAAAAGACAAAAGCAACAACATAACAATACTGGGCGTGGAGACTCACGCCCAGCAGCAACCAGTACCACATACCACAGTGCCGGGCGTGGTGGCTCACACCTGTCATCCCAGCACTCGGGAGGCAGAGGCAGGAGGATTGCTGTGATGTGAGTTGGAGGCTGAGCTCAGGGCCAGCCTGAACCACAAAGTGAGACCCTGTCTCAAAAGAAAAAAAAGACAAAAGCAACATCCAAGGCAAATTCCACGGAAGATTGAGGCGACAGAGTGACCGACCGCCAGTGAGCAGCAGCTCAGAGGAGGAAAGGACTCAGGGAGGGACAAAGACAGCCAGCAATGTGCAGCAGTGGGAGGTGTGGCCGCAGGGAACGGTGGCTCTTCACATGCCACCCCCACTGCCACTGCCTCCTACGCTCTCAGGAAAACTACAGCAAGAGGAGCACACACCTCTGAAAGGCAGCCTTAGGGACCCCGGCATCGCGCTCTTCCCGTGTCTCTGCAGCTGAACGTACACACTCACTCCCGCAGAGACAAACACCCCCGCTTTCCAGTTTCCCACTGCAGTCCAGGGTCCTCAAGCCTTTCTCCTCTACATGCCACCATATGCCACAGCTTGCCAAGCTTCTGTGGGGACCTCTCCATCTTGTTTTTTAGCTTTCACTGCCATACCTCCTAACAACTCTAAGGTCCCCATTTTCGAGGCACGGAGCCCCGTGGAGAGACTGCAGCTTTGCCATGGTTACACCAGACTCCTCGGCCATCTGGAGGCGACAGGCAAATCCCCTCCACTCCACACAATGCCCCTCTGTGTGGGTGAGGAGGTCAACTTGACTTGCTTTGCACAGTTAGACCCACAGGGCTGAGGAGGAAAAAGGTTCTCTGGGGAGGGAAAGAGGGGTACTGCAGAGAATTTGGTTTCTTACAAAACATATCTCAAGTCTAGCGAATGGATGTAGGGCTAGGCGAGGCGGAAGGACAGCAGGCAGCCACTTTTCCCGACCTCAGGAGCGAGGGACCCCAAACATCAGTGGCGGGAACTGCAAAGACACTGCCGGTTAACTCAGGTTTTCTCCAGGGCCCCTCATGTAAATGGTGGAAAGTGAGAAATAACACGGAAACGTGATCCTGTTGAGATCTGCTGCATGCATGTTCTACATATGTGCAGCAACAGTCCTCTGAGCAGGGGTCTAAAATAGGGTGATCCAATCCTGCTGCACCCAAGAACAAAACAAAACACTTCACTGCTTTACATTTTAAATGTAAATCTTCAGTGTGTCTTTTGAATGATGTGGAGTTGCATGGGAGAGAAAAAAGAAAAACAAAACATGGAAAGCCTTGTAGACAAGAAACTAAAAAAAAAAAGGAAAGCTTTCCTGAAAAATTTTCAGATCCCAGATGCTGTTTGAGTCGGTCCAAGTGAATTAGTAAGTGAATCTGTTTCTCTATATGATTTCTAATAATAGAATATCAGTTTCTCCTCATCCCCACTAAATAAATGTCAAACAAACACTTAAAGAATACCGGTTTGACGGAGCGCCAATCTGTGAGCCTGCCCAGACGTCCGTCTGCATGTCTCAAGCTGGCCCTGGCTGGGAGCGTAAGTTCCAAAGGAGTGGGGAGTGTGGCGGGCCCTGTCCGCGTCGGCACAAAGACTGAGCCGGACAGCCGCACAATGGGCAGAGGGACCGGCACACGGCAGGTGGTGCCAGGGTTCTGACAGCAGGCCAGGGCCTTGGACTCCACAGGAAGTCAGGATTACTGAATTGTTGTTTTGTTTTGTTTTTATTTGTTCAGATGGGGTCTCCCTATGTAGCCCACACCAGCCTCGAACTCACTTTGTAGCCTAGGCTGGCCTCAAACTCGTGGTGCTTCTGTCTCACCCTCCCAGGTGCTGGAAAGAAAGACGTGGACTTAGAGGCCTCTGATTTTTTAAAAATGGAGATACAACGTCCATAAAATAAAGTTTACCCCTTTAATTTTTTAGATTTTCTTTTTCTTTTGCAGTCCTAGGCATCAAACTTGTGCCCTTGTGCTGGCAATGTAGGTGCAGGAGCACTTGAGCTAAATTCCTGGTCCAAAGTTTACCCTCTTAAAAGTGTACAGTTCAGGGAATCACTGATTTTTTGGATCTCCCTTCTGTCCCTCTTAGGCAAAAAAACTTTCTCAATAAAGTTTTCTTACTCTTTTTCTTTTTGAGACAAGGTCTCATTTTGTAGTTCAGGCTGACCCTGAACTCACAGCAATCCTCCTGCCTCTGCCTCCCAAGTGCTGGGAGCCACCATGCCTGTCTTTGTGATATGTGGCACCAGGGATTGAACTCGGAACCTTGAGGCTTTCTAGGCAGACACCAGAACCACTGAGCTAACTCCCTGGCCCAAGTTTTCCTACTCTTTTTTTTTGAGACAGGGTGTTGCTTTGTAATTCAGGCTGGCCCCGAGCTCAGCCTCAAACTCACATCACAGCAATCCTCCTGCCTCTGCCTCCCAAGTGCTGGGATCACAGGCGTGAGCCACCACGCCCGGCACTGTGGTATGTGGTACTGGTTGCTGCTGGGTGAGTCTCCACACTCAGTATTGTATGTGGTTACTGGGGATTGAACCCAGGTCCTTGTGCTTGCAAGACAGGCGCCGGAACCACTGAGCTAAATCCCCGGCCCAAATTTTCCTAGTCTTAAAAAAATAAAATAAGGGCCAGGGATTTGGCTCAGTGGTTCTGGCACCTGTCTTGCAAGCGCAAGGACCCAGGTTCGATCCCCGGTAGCCACATACCATACTAGGCGTAGAGACTCACCCCAGCAGCAACCAGTACCACATACCACAGTGCCGGGCGTGGTGGCTCACGCCTATAATCTCAGCACTCGGGAGGCAGAGGCAGGAGGATTGCTGTGATGTGGGTTTGAGGCTGAGCTCGGGGCCAGCCTGAACTACAAGGCGAGACCCTGTCTCAAAAAACCAAAAAAAAAAAAATTAAAAATAAAAAATAAAATATGATGTACAGTTCAGCAGTCATTAGCCTCCTATAAGGTTGTGCAATCACTGTTGTTACCTAAATCTGGAACGTTCTCACCTCCCCAAATGAAACTCTGCAGCCACAAGCAGTTGCCTCCCTTGCCTACTCCCAGCCCCTGGCAACCAGCAATCTGCTTCTGTCTCCATGGATCTGTCTATTCTGGGCTCGCATCTCATATCAAAGGAATCATATACTATCCAGCCTTTTGCGTCTTCCACTTAACATCATGTTTTCAGAGTTCATCCTTGTTATCATTTGTAGATTTATTGGTACATTTTATTGGCATAATTTAGATATACACAGTGGTAACATTCATCGTAGGGAGTTTGTACCTGTCATGAAATATCTTGCTTTTTTTCCCATTCCTCTCCCATCCCTTCAAGCCCCGTCCCCTCCTTATTTACAAAAGTTGTGTTTCTCTTTTTTTCCTTCTATTATCTATTTTTGTCTCTTCCTTTCCCCCTCCCTCCCTTCCTTTTTCACTCTCTCATTTGAACATTTTCTCCTCATTTCCCAATATCTATTATACATTACACATTTTGGTCCGTCTTTACACTTTTGGTTCCTCATATCAGAGAATCAATGTAGTCTTTAAACGTGTGTCTGATTTATTTAAGAGTATGTTCTCAAAGTGCATTCCATTTAGCTAGAAATGTTTGAAGCTTATTGTCTTGGTTACTTTTCTCGCTGCTAAGCCAAAATACGAAGCACCCAAAGTTAAAAGGAGAAAGGTTTATTTAGCTCACAGTTAGTTTGCAGAAGTTTCAGTCTATAATTGGCTGGCTCCGAGGCAAAGTGGCACATCACGGAGGGCAACAGTTTATAGCTGCAACAAAAGCAGCTGGGCACTTTAACAGCATCTTTCTGCCACTTTTAGTGTTTCTTGCTTAGGGTGATAGCACTCACACCCTTATTCCCAGTGCCCTTGACCCTGGCACTGCACCATGAGTCAATCACACCGTCTAGATTCAGCCACATCTGAAAAAGTCCACATAAGACCACATGAGGTTTTGGAAGAACAACGAGACACAAGCCATACATTTATCCTTCTTTGTGGCAGCGTAATACTTCATTGTATAAAAGAAAACTACCTCTTCTTATCCACTGATTGGCTGACAGACCTTTTGGCTGTTTCAAGATTTAATTATTATGAACTGGGCTGCCTTAAACATGTTCATGCACATGTCACTGTGATAGGAGGTCTTTAGTTTGTTCAGGAGGACACCAAGAAGGGGAACATCTGGGTAAAATAAAACTTCTAGTTTTAATTGTTTGAGGAATTTCAACAACGATTTCACAGTGGCTGCAACAGTCTACATTCCCAGCAAGGGTGGAGAAGGTTCCTTTTTTCCTTACAACCCCCCCAGTATTTGTTATTGGTTGAGTTCTTGGTAATAGCCATTTTTCCTAGAGCATTGTTTTAACAGCCATTTTTTTCTAAAAAGTTGTTTTTAATTATGTCTGAATCTCAGTGTTGTTTTAATTTGCATCTCTCAAATGACCTGTGATGCTGAACATTTTTTCATATATTTATTTGCTATTCTTACTTCATCTGAGAAGTGTCTATTCATTTTAGACACATTTTTTGGATTGGATCTTTAAATTTGGGGACTTTGATTTTTTTGAGTTCTTTATATATTCTAGATATTAATCCTTTGCCTGAGGAACAGCTGGAAAATTTTTTTCCTTACTCTGTGGGTGGTTTCTTCACTCTGTAGGTGGTTGCTTTTGCTGTGAAAAAGTTTTTGTTAGGATAAGACCCCAGTTGTTGATTCTTTGTGATATTTCCTGTGTGACCCAGGTTTTGTTCATAAAAGTCTTTGGCTACACCAATGCCTTCAAGAGTTCTACCTATTCTATCTTCTATCAGATTTAGTGTTTCTGTTTGAATATTTAGATCTTTGATTCGTTATATTTGAATTTAGTGCATAGCGAATGATATGGGTCTAGTTTAAATCTTCGGCATGTGGACAGCCAGTTTTTCCAGTACCATTTATTAAAGAGGCTACTTTTTTTTTTTTTTAAGAGGCTGTCTTTCTTTCAGGGAAGGTGTTTGGCTCCTTTGTCAAAGATAAAATGGCTGGGTGTGTTTTGGAGCTCTTCCTGCATCTTCTAATCTGTTTCACTGATCCACAGGTCTTTTTATTTCCCCCCAGTACCACGCAGTTTTTATCACATAACTCCAAGTCAGGGATTGGATTGCCCCTTGCCTTGCCTTTGTGGCCCAGAACTGTTTTTGCTATGCTAGGTCTCTTTTGGTCCCCAATTAAATTTAAGATTGTTGTCTCTAATTCTGTGAGATATACTATTAGTATTTTGATTGGAATTGCATTAAATCTGTATAACAATTTTAAAGTATAGCCATTTTCACCATACTGGTTCTTCCTATCCAAGAACAAGGGATATCTTTCCATTCTCCAGTACCCTCTTCAATATCCTTTTTCAGAAGAGATTGAGTGCATTCAGGGTGGTATGGCTGTAGACGATATCCTTTTTCAGGATACTTAGTTTTCGATGTAAAGATCTTTTACTTTAGATTCCTATGTGCTTTTGTTTTGAGGAGTTTTTTGGTTTTGTTTTTGGATGCTATTGTGAAAAGTGTTGTTTCCTTAATTTCTCTCTAAGTAAGTTATAATTTTTGTATAGGAAAACTGCTGATTTTTGAGTGTTGACTTTTGTTTTATTATTTAATCTTTTGGCTGAATGTTGACTTTGCATACAACTACATTCCTGAATTTGGTTATTAAATCAACCAGTCTTGTGCTTGCTTTGGCAGCATATACTAAATCAACAAGTCTTTTAGTGACGTCTTCATGATCATCTATGTAGAAGTAGCATGTCATCCCTTAATAATGATAATGTAACTTTTCCTTTCCTATTCTATTTCTTTTATTTCTTTCTCTTGTCTAATTGCCCTGGCTAATGTTTCCAGAGCTCTATTGAATAAGTGGACATCCTTGTCTTGTTCCTGATTTTACAGTGAAAGCTTTCATTCTTTTTTTTTTTTTTTTTAGGTTTTTTGAGACAGGGTCTCACTTTTGTGGTTCAGGCTGGCCCTGAGCTCAGCCTCAAACTCACATCACAATCCTCCTGCCTCTGCCTCCCGAGTGCTGGGATTACAGGCGTGAGCCACCACGCCCGGCACTGTGGTATGTGGTACTGATTGCTGCTGGGCGTGAGTCTCCACACCCAGTATAGGTATGTGGTTACCGGGGGAATCGAACCCGGGTCCTAGCGCTTGAAAGACAGGCGCCGGAACCACTGAGCTAACTCCCCGGCCCAAAGCTTTCATTCTTTATCTATTTAGTATGATGTTGGCTCCTGGTTTGTTATAGATGGCTTTCATTAGATTGAGTTAAAGACCACCTATTTCAAGTTTCTGTAGGGTTTTTAACCATGCATAGGTGTTGGACTTTGTCAAATGCTTTTTCTGTATCTATTGAGAGGTTCATATGGCTCTTGTCATTGGCTCCATTAATATGGTGTATTGCATTTATTGATTTGCATATGTCGAACCATCTCTGTACTCCTAGGACGAATCCTTCTTGGTCATGGTATATAATCTTCCTGATGGTTTGCTGCATTCTCACTGCCAGTATCTTATTGAGGATTTCTGAATCTGTTCATGAGAGCAATTAGCCTATAGTTCTGGTTTTTGAGAGAATAGTTCTCTGGTTTTTGGTTTCAGGGTAATCCTTGCTTTCAGGAATGAATTACAAATATTGTTTTCCTTTCATTTGATTAAAAAGGTTGAGAAGTAGCAGCATTAGATCTTCTCTAGCTTCCTTGTAGAAAAAAATTTTCTTGTAGAATTCAGCAATGAATACTTCAGGGCCTGGCCTTTTCTTTATTGTTAGGCTTTTAATTACATCTTTAATTTCATTGACTGATACTGATTTACTTAGAATTTCTGTATCCTCTTGATTTGGCTTTGGTAATACATATGTTTCTAAGAATCTGTACATTTCTTCTGTGTTTTCCATCTTATTGAATATCAGGTTTCAAAGTTAAGTAATGATGATCTGGATTTCTGCAGGATCCGTGGTGATTTTACCTTTTTCATTCTTAATTGTATGGATCTGACTCTTAGCTTTTTTGGAGAAAGTTGTTTAAAGATTTGTCAATTTTATTTAAACTTTCAAAGAACCGATTCTTTAATGCTTTGTATTGTTTTCTTAGTTTCCACTGCATTAATTTCTGCTCTGGTCTTTACAATTTCTTTTCTTCTTCTTTTTCTTTTTTGAGACAATATCTCACTTTGTAGTTCAGGCTGGTCTTGAACTCAGCCTCGAACTCACAGAAATCCTCCTGCCTCTGCCTCTCAAATGCTGGATTACAGGTGTGAGCCACCATGCCCAGCACTGTGGTATGTGGTACTGGTTGCTGCTGGGGTGAGTCTCCACACCCAGTATTGTATGTGGTTCCTGGGAATCGAACCTGGGCCCTTGCGCTTGCAAGACAGGCACCGGAACCACTGAGCTAACTCCCCAGCCCAGTCTGCCATGATTCTTATGGCTTTCCTGTATAGTTGATTTTTTTTTTCCTCTAACAGCTTTTAATATTCTGTTCTTATGATGAATTCCTGGAATTTTGACTATTATATTCCTCCGGGTAGACTTTTTTTGATCATGGGTAACTGGAGTTCTACAAGCTTCACTTATCTGTATGTCAAATTCTTTTTCCTTGCTTGGGGAATTTTCTGCCATTACTTCTATGAACAGGTTTTTTTATGTCATTTGTAGTAGCTTCTGCTTTTTCATTGACTCCAATCACTCTTATGTTATTCTTCTTTACATCATCTAGCAGCTGCTGAATTAATTTCTCATGGCCACTTTCTGTTTTTAGAAATCTATTTAAGACATCTTTTTCATGATCACTAACCACAATCCTGTCTTCTATATCTGATATTCTGTTCTTATATTAGCTCTTTCTGCTATGTATATGTTTGATGAAATTTTTTTCTTTGCTTTGCTTTCTTTTTTGTTGTATTGGGGATCAAATTCAGGCCCTTGTGCTTTCAAGGTAGATGCAGTACCACTTGAGCAAAATCTCCGACCCCTGAATGGAATTTTTAACCACCTAGATTCTGTTTGAATCTGCTTCACGGATTCTATTTCTTTCTTATGTTGGATGTTGATGGTTTCCATCATTTTCTAAGCTCCTTTAATTTTTATCTGTATGTGCTGTAATCATTAACCATGTCTTTCATTACGGTCACCATCCCTATCACCATTCTTTTTTACAGCTAGGTAGTAGTCTACTGCATGAACGGGTCACATTCTGTTTCTCCATTTACCTGTTGTTAGACATCTGGATGTTTTTCACCTTTCAACTATTATGAATGAAGTGCTTGTCAATGTTTGTATATAAGTTTTTGTGTGCATGTATGTTTTTAATTCTTTTGATTATACATCTGGAGTCCTTAAGTTTTCACTAAAATGATGTCACTTAATTTTTCTGTGTGTGTGTCACTTAATTTAAATCAAGGCGTGTTCCAATAAAATTCCATTTATGAGCAAAAAATAAATAAATCAAGGAATACATCTGCATTTTGAAAACTCTCTGGACTCAAAAGACAAAATGGGTGTAAGGGAGAGTGAGCTTTTCTTTTGTCCCTATGCTCTCTACCCCTTTCTTCTTCTTCTTTTTTTTTTTTTTTTTTCTTTTTAAGGTTTTTTTGAGACAGGGTCTCGCTTTGTAGTTCAGGCTGGCCCTGAGCTCAGCTTCCAACTCACATCACAGCAATCCTTCTGCCTCTGCCTCCCAAGTGCTGGGATTACAGGCATGAGCCACCATGCCCGGCACTGTAGTATGTGGTACTGGTTGCTGCTGGGCGTAAGTCTCCACGCCCAGTATGGTATATGGTTACCGGGGATCGAACCCGGGTCCTTGCACTTGCAAGACAGGCGCTGGAACCACTGAGCCAAATCCCCGGCCCTAGCCCTTTCTTCTTCTGTCCAGTGGCTTCCAGGGGCAGCCTCTCTGAAAACTCCTTACTTTGTTGTAAAGTCAGACTCTCTGGGAAGAACCAGACAACTGGGGCAGACCACAGCAAACCTAGTTATGTCAGGGGAAGGGCACAAGGCATACTCTGAGACTCATCTGATGAGATCGGGCACATCCAGGGGGGTATAGCCATAGATGCGAGTCCCATCTGTCACCAGTGTACCTGTGAGAAGCTGCCTGACCTTACAGGAGGGCCAGCAGGTAGCAAGTCCAAAATCTGGCTCTGCCACTTCTGGGCTCAGAGGTCTCAAATGAGTTTCTGAGTTTCTGGGATTCCACTTCCTTATGGGGGTGGGGTGAGAGGACAGGAAGAAAGGGAGTGAGACAGAGAGAGATACTAGGATCTACTTCACATAACAGCCGTAAGAGTTGATGAGCTAATGAAAGCAATGTCTTTACACCACGCTGGGTACACCACAAGTGCTCAGTGGTCGCTGCTGCTATTGCCATTACTGCTTCTTCCCCTTACTCAGCTGACCCTCCATTTTCTCATCAGGAAAACATAGTAGACACTTCTAGGCACACCTGACCCCAGAAAGGGCTCAGCATTCGGTCATTGTGGGCAGGGGGCTTACAGGGTGAGAATGACAAAGTTGCAAGCTCACTTCCCTGCATGGGCTCTGGACCTGCTGAGAGCCACGTCCCTGTCTTCCTGTCCTGGAACAGCTCTGGCTGCCCTCCTGATGCCCACACCGTTGGCAGGCAGGCTGGCTGCATTTTGTGTGACCTGACCTTTGTTCAGCCTTTTCTCTCTTGCTCAGCAAGCACACCGCCTTCGAGTGGAGCTGCTGTTTCCCCAGCCTCGCCCGCTGGAGGCAGCGGGAAGCCCTCGAGACCTTCAGAGTGAGAGCCCTTGAGTGCTGGCAGTAGCATTAGTGGGGCCACAGGGACACAATGAGGAGCTCTTCTCCCAGCTGGAGGACGGTGCCAGCCGAGCCCAGAGGTATGAAACCCAGAGTGAAGAAGAGGAAGCCAGCAAAGGTTCCCTGGTGAGCAAGAATTCAGAGGAAAAAAAACCCAGAATACACACATACACATGTACACACACACACACACACACACACACACACACACCAAAAGGAGACATTCTTAGCCTGCAGCAGTTGGTAGCATTATGTAAAATCTCAAGCCCACAAAAATATCATTTGGATGATAAAAAGTTAAATTTAGCTAAGTACAGAGTGACTAATACTATGAGGGAGAGGCAGCACCCCCAGTTGCCTGGAGCTGATACAGCTGGCTTTTAGAAACTTTTGACAAGTAACCAGGGCCTATGCAGCACAGAATAACAGGTTATGTAATAAAAGGCACAGCCATCAGCAACATGAAACACAAGTGAACGAGCAACCTCAGCTTCCCTGAGGAGAGAGCAGTTAGGGGCTCCAACAGGATCCCTTTTAGAAAGCTGGGGCCGTGGGGACCTGTGTGTCCCAGAGGGCTCCCGAGGCACTGGCGTCTGGGTTGTGCAAGCAAGAAGCCTTCTCAGAGTGGCTCAGGAGAACTGCCACCTTGGTGGCCTCCATGAATCAGCGTCCCTCCTTTTGAGTCCAGCCTGGCCCTCTGACCTGTCCGAACCAATAGAATGGCCGGAAATGACACTGTGCCAGGTTCCTGCCTCAGGCTGAGGAAGGCCTGGCTGAGAGCGGAAAGCAGCGAAGCGGACAGGTACTAGTTCACCCTGTCCACAGAAGCACTGCTCACAAGAGCCGACAGGTGAGCGCGGCCACGGATGGGTGAACCGATAACAAAATGTGGCCTGTCCAGACGACGAACATTAGTTTTAAAAAGGAAGGGAGCTCTGATACGTGCAACAATATGGGCCAACCTCGGGGACGTTATGCTGAGTGAAATGCGCCAGTCAAACAGGGGCAAATACTGCGTGACTCTACCTACATGCGGCAGCCAGAGCAATCAAATTCAGAGAGACAGGAAATAGAATGTGGGTGTGTCCTGGGCCAGGGGAGGAGTGAAGGAAGATAATGTCTAATGGGCACAGTTTCATTTTAGGTACAAAGAGTTCTTTGGATAGATGGTGGAGATGGTTGCACAATACTGTGGATGTAGTTTAATGGCACTTACTGTACACTTAAAAATGGTTAAGTGATCAATTTTATATATATATATATATATATTTTTTTTTTTTCCCTTAATTTTAGTTTTTTGAGACAGGGTCTCACTTCATAGTTCAGGCTGATCCTGAACTCAGCCATCCTCCTGCCTCTGCCTCCTGAGGGCTGGGATTACAGGCGTGAGCCACCACACCCAGCATTACGATATGTAGTACTGATTGCTGGCAGGCGTGAGTCACCACACCAGGCATTGTTGTATGTGGTTACAGGGGATTGAGCCTGGGACCTTGTGCTTGAAAGGCAGGCGCCAGAACCACGGAACTAAATCCCAGCCCAACTGTCTGTATATTTTATCACAATGACAGAAATAAAGAAAAAAGGAAGAAGTGGTGGCAGCAACCTGGATGCTTCTGCACTTGTGCTCTGCAGGAAGAAGTGGCCGGATAAGAGGCTAACTAGCTGCAGGTCACTGGCTATGAGGGAGCAGTCCAGCCCCAGGAAGCAGGCATGTGGAGGGAGCCTCGGTTTCCACAGCCAAGTGCCAGCACCAATTCATCAGCCACGGGAGTGGGGCCTCTCAGAAATGGATCCTCCACCCCAAGTGAAGATGATCTAGCTGACACCTGTGAATAGCAATGTCCCCACCACACTCTGTCCAAATTGCTACTTATGAGCAAATAAATAAAATGGTGAAGTATGAGAGAGCACCCCGTACGCAGCAATAGACAACCGACAATGGTCAGGCTCTCTGAGGGCTGGAAGTCACTTCTTCTGTAATGAGAGACACAGAAGCCCTGCCCTGCACGCATGAATCACTAAGAGGGGAGAGTGCTCAAGTGCGCTTGGGAAGAGGTTGCTTCTCCACTCCCACTATCCCAATCGGGTGATGCTGACATTCAACAGCTGCAGTGAGGCAGGAAGCTGCTCCAGTGAGCCAGTAAAGGGCCAGTCCCATTGGTCAATAAGTCAATGTGTCAGTTATGTAACTGTCCAGGGGAAGGTGCATACCGTGCACAGAGACCGTGATGGGACTCCGGGTGTGATGAGTTGATCCATGCACAGCATTCAGACCCGAGTTCCAGGGGTGAATTCTGTACCTTGCTCCCCTTACTGGGCCTCAGTTTGCCCATCTGTAGAGTCGGAAACAGCTAGATGGTCTCTATAAGGACGGACCCACTCCCTGACACCCTCACACACGCCTCTTTGGGACCCTGTTCCCCGCTGTGTCCTGTGTTCTCATGAGTCTGCTCATTCATTTCACAACATCCAGCTTGGTTCAGTTGTTCTTTTTCTGTGTCACATTTTTAGTCCTCGGAAGCTAAACGAAGCTGAGACCAGAGCACACCACTTCCAAGTCAGCCCCTAAGATGCCCCGCACGGCCTTTCATGTGTGCCATTGTGCTCTTGTTCCCTCTCCTCCCGCACCCTGTCTGCTGACTGACAGACCCAGCAGAGGACTGCAAAGGAGCCCCAGGGAACACCACAGACGCAGAAGAAACCTGAGTCCCTGACCCTCCAATCCAGCAATGCCAAAAGTGAAACAAGCCTACATCACTGAGACTAAGGGATTGTTTGGTAGAGCAGCTAGCATTGCTTACCCTTACTAAGCCACTCACCAACCTGATTCTACACATCAGATATGGGAAGGGCCCAGTCTTCACTAATCCTCCCGGAACTACCAGCCTAGTACGCGGGGAGTACCAGACAAGATCAGTTCTGTACCCGACAACCAGATGCTCAACAGCAGATAGGAGCACTCCTTGTCTCCAAAATCCTTATGACATTGGGTCACTAGATGAGGTGAACAAAGACAGAAACCAGAGAAGAAAGAGAAAGTCTACACCAAGACTTTTTCTTGAGAACGATCTACAAGCAAATGGATAAAAGTCTTAGCTGCATTTTTCCAAATAGGCAAGGAGGAGGGAAATCGGCTGGGTCACGGCATGCTAGCCAACAGGAAAACACACCTGGTGCAGGATGAGAAACTTGTGCTGGTGAGGGGCTGTGAGAGGACCGGCCCACAGGATCATCAGTTAGGGCTTTCACATCTGGCACCACCAGAGGAGACCAAGACTGGCCCCAAAGCCATCGGGCCTAAGGTGTGGGAACAGCTCTGCAGCACTGCCTATGGCCTGACTGGCTCGTGAGGGTGAGTTCCTCAAGTAATTCTTCATCTCCCTTCATGTCAACACTGCAGCACCGTGATAACGATAGAAAATGTTTACAGACCATACTACTGATGGCTTGTGATGACTGCTTAGCTACTGGATGCCCTAAGTATTGTCGGACACCTGGCTCTTCCACGAACGCTGTCTTAGCACTGATAGGAGGGACAGGAACGGCACTATTCAGCCCTTCCTGGCACACTCTTGACCCTGGGAACCACAGAGACTGTTCCTTGGTCATGTCTAGCTGGCCGGAGCCCAAAGTGGGCCTCGTCACCAGGAGGTTGACGGCAGCACTCACAAACTCTACGCTCAGTGGATCTGGGATCTGCATCGATCACACATCTGACTCCCTGGTTGATGACTGATCTCTTCAGCCCTCAAACATTTCAAGCAGGACTAATGGCAGCACTTCTGCCGCCACCTGGGGATTTTTCCAGTCAGCTCAGGGGACCAACCGCTGGGCATCTTCAAGGCAATTCGCTCAGCTGGAGCCATTTCTGCTGCATCTGTCATGCTTGGACCAGCTCAGGCCTTACAATCGTGGCAGACAGGTGGAGGGCGGTGACCGGGCGTCGGCCAGGTTCTATACTGATTGCCTCTGCTGACTTCTAGCACCATGCTGGACACATAGGTTTGGAGGTGGGTTTCTTTTTTTTTCTGGACTGACATGAAAATTTTTTCTTTTAAAGATTGGGATGTTGGGGTGGTTTTATTATTATTTTCTTAATTTTAGTAAAGGGAAAAAGTTCCTTTTGGAATCTGTTCTAATGTAGCAATTTTCTTAATGAGAAGCATACACTGGCCGCCCACGTGAGGAGGCTGTGTCAACGTGGCGACCCCATCACCCTGTGAATGCGGCTAGTCGTGCCACCTTCCCTGACAGCCGTGAGTCACAGGGAGCTCATCCCAGGTGTGAGTGTGGCTAGGGTCACAACTCTGACATAGACTTTCCAAGGGGCACATGCAGGGAAGGCCTGGCCTTGTTTCTGTCACCTACGAGCCTGCAGGCTTAAAGCCTCTTCATAAGTAACTCCCTGTGACCTAGAAAGCAAACAGGCAGGAATTAGGAGCCAGTCCTGCCTTGCTTGCCTCCTGGAATCTGAGTTTAGGCTGCAAAAAGACCATGTGGCTCCAGGACTTCCTGGCCCAGGTCAGCAGTCGGAGCCACGGGTCCCGTGAAGGGTCCTGATCTTCCCTCAACCTAGTGCTTCTATCCCTACAATGTCAGCAGGGAAAGTCTAGACTGCGGCTAGACACGGCAGCAGGCACTCTCAGAGGCACCCATCCCCACAAGGCAACGGCACTGAGGCTTAGTGGCTGCATCTCCTGTGAGCAACTACAGGCTGGGATGGCAGCTGTCACTGGCTGAACCCAGCACCTCTGTGCCACCACCTTGTGAAGCCCCTCCCTTAGCATCAGACCTGGAGCACCTGTTCTGAGCTGCCTTGTGGTTCTCCACAGCGCCTGCTGTGATCACCTGCTTCGAGGCAGGCTAGGCAAATGCTCTTTTTGTAGGAGTTATCTAACTCCTTGGAAATAGGAAAATTGTAAGGAAGGCCACACCTCGGTCACTGGGCACTTCCTTGTACCAGGGCCCTGAGCAGGCAGCAGAGACACCCAGAGTGGACACAGCACAGCCCAAGCCTCCGGAAGAACAGGGTCTTAGACCCCTGGTGTGGCCACGGGTCCAGCCCAGGCTCAGCCCCAAAAACTCAGCAGTTCAGGATGAAGCAAGAGCAGCACGGTTAATAAGCCAAGCTGTTCAAATACTCTGCTCTTTGTCTTTATTCTTAGATTGGACCTTCCCTCCTTCTTCGTGTCCTTCTGTGCATGAGCTGAGGGCTGGGGTGAATTGTAGCTTTTTGTGTGTGTGGTTAAATAAAGACAGCATTTACCATGCTACCCATTTTTAGGTGTACAATGCAGTGACGTTAAGTGTATTCACAGTGTTGTGTAGCCATCAACACCATTTGTCTCCTACGGCATTTTCATCTTAGGCTGAACACTGTCCCCATTAAACATGACCTCTGGATCGCACCTTCTCTGCCAGCCCCTGGTAACCTCTGCAACAGCAGCTCTTAGGAAATAATATCCTTATTTGGAAAAAGATTTTTTTTAACTGTACAGGTTAAATCCAATTCACAGACCTGCTGAGGTCCTCCCTAGGCACATCTAGTTCCCTGTACACATAGCTCCAGACCTATGGGGGTCCGGAGGGCACCGAGAGCTTCTCAGACACCCAGTGACGGGCAAGGTGACAGAGGAGGGGCGAGGCAGAGGCTCATCTGCCCGCTCCTCCAGACCAGAGCTTAATGGCAGGAACCCAAGGCCCACGGGTCCCCTCTCTGTCGCACCCGCATGGACACCTAATAGACAGGGCGCTCTTCCAAGCCTGAGCCAGGAACTCCGCCTATCACAGCCAGCCCACTGCCCTGGAAGAGAGTTTCACCCAGGATGACTTGGCTCCAGATTTTCATTTTACTTAAGAGCTCTTCCTCCTCTGGGACTCTGAGGTTGAAAACCGCTGCCTGCCCTCACACTGTGTGAGTAGAGTGCAGACAGACACCGCAATTACGGACCGGCACAAACAAGAGGGCACCACTGGGAGCTGGGGCGGCATCCTGCAGGGCAGGCATGGGGGCTGCGCTCAGACCACAGAATTCACACCTCCCAGGACCCTCACCTCAGCCTCACACACGTCCCGCGTCCTGCTGGCCCCATTCCAGCTCTATCTACAGCTGACTGGGTCACAAACCAGAGTCCCCCCTCCGAGAAGGCCCAGGCCACTGTACCCAGCTCAACAGGCCTCATTACCAGGACTTATGTACTACTGCTCGGCCAAAAAAGCAGATACACAACAGTAGGCAGCTATTTGTGTTGGTTTTGAATTTTTTTAAAGTAATATACATTCATATATTCAGAGAATCACTCAGAGAGAAAACACACACAGAACCAGCAACCATGGTTGTCTCTGAAGGAAAACTGAGACAATGGGGACAAGGTAGCACGAAGTCTGACATTTGTCTCTGGACCCTTTTCAATTTTGTTTTCTTTTTTTTTTAAGGTCTTTTGAAACAGGGTCTCGCTTTGTGGTTCAGACTGGCCCTGAGCTCAGCCTCAAACTCACATCACAATCCTCCTGCCTCTGCCTCCCGAGTGCTGGGATGACAGGCGTGAGCCACCACGCCCGGCACTGTGGTATGTGGTACTGGTTGCTGCTGGGCGTGAGTCTCCACACCCAGTATTGTTATGCGGTTACCGGGGATCGAACCCGGGTCCTTGCGCTTGCAAGACAGGGGCCGGAACCACTGTGCTAACTCCCCGGCCCCCCTTTTCAATTTTGATATCAAGTACATTGCTTATCCAAATGATTCTTGAAATAACACACATGGCCTTTTATTACATATTGTACTACTTTCCTATAATCTATTATGTTTGAGTTCCATAAACCAAGGGATGGTATATACTATCTAATTTATCTTTATAATCTTACCTAAGTCTAGGGCCGAGTCATGCATAGCTTTCTGAGTGTTTTATATAAATATTCAATACTGTGAGTTGAACCCAGGGCCTTCCAACTGAGCTATACCTCTCCCTTTTGTAAAACTGTGAGGGGTGGAGATTTAGCTCAGTAGTTCCAGAGCATGCTTAACAAGCACAAGGTCCTGGGTTTGATCCCCAGTAACCATATACCACAGTGTCGGACATGGTGGCTCACGCCTGTAATCCTAGCACTCGCGAGGCAGAGGCAGGAGGATTGCTGTGAGCTCAAGTCTAGTCTGGGCCACATAGTGAGCTCAGGGCCAGCCTGAACTACAAAGCCAGATGCTATCTCAAAAACAACAACAACAACAACAACCAAAAATTAATAAAAATAAAATTGTGAGACAAGGTCTCAGGCTGGGAGCTAAAACTTGTAGTCCTCCTACCTCAGCTATCCACAGTACTGGGACTACAGGTATGTGCCACCACCCCTTGCTTATAATATTTCATAAATGAAAGAATGACAGAGTAAGTGAATGAATAATAAAACAAAGCATTTGAAAAATAATGTTCTTGAACACTAAAACACTGAGTCTCGAACTGTTAGGGAAAGAAAAGGTTCAGAAACTAATTGACAAATTGATGCTTAGTCATAAAAACAGAGTCAGGATCATTAAAGGACAGTGTGTACCAATAGTGCAATGTAGACGATGTTAATTCAATAAGTCTTCTAACATTTTTTAATTTTAATACTATTTTGCACTTTTAAATGCTAACATTTAAAAGGAAATAAAAGGTAGCCCAAACAATTTCAAAACACATCTTTTGGAACCACCTTATGGCCTGGTATTCTGGGAAACCTTAATCTACAATCTAGAAGAGTAAGAAAATGGAACTGACAACTCACCAGGCTCCCCAGCAAGCTGACTATAACTTTAGGGGCTTCCCAGGGGTTACTGAGTGCTGGGTGTGGGAACCCCTGCCCTACTCACCTGCAGAGTGCAGCCTGCCAAGCAGGAGGCCAGCAACCTCGGTATTCATAAGCAGGCAGGCTTGCCAAGGGCAGTGGCTTACACCTGCAATCTCCACTCCTTGGGAGGCTGAAGCAGGAGACCCATAAATTCAAGCCTAACCTGGGCAACTTAGTGACTTAAGAAATCATGTCTCAAAATAAAAAGTGGGCAGAAGCCTGGCGGTTACAGCACTTGCCCAGCGTGTGCAAGGCTCCAGGTCCCATCTCCAGGACAGCAGCAGTGGGCTGACCAGCAGATCCAGACCACTGAGATTCCTGGAAACGCCATCACACAGACCCAAGGATTTCCATCCTAAAGTATGATACTCGCCCCAGTAGGTGGTCATCTAAACACCTGTGGTTGAAATAAGGCAGAAAGTGTGATGTAACAAAACCACACTGACGACAGAAAAGAAAAAGAACAAAACAGAGAGAAGGAGAGACTACTGAGAAGAGAAATATGGGGGGCCTGAGGACTCAGCGTGGGGACATCTGGCCCTACACACCCCTCCTTCCCTTCCTGCCTCTGAGGAGAGCCCTGTGCGTGGCAGGGCTCATCTCCCTCCCGGCAGCTCCAGAAGGCCCGAAGACTCAGCCACACCTCAGAGACTGAATTACCATCATTGCTCTCTACTGACTGAAAGATAGGCAGGAAGTGTCTTGAGAACGACCCGGGTAACAACTGGGGAAATGGGGCAAAGCCGGCTCATGAGGTGTCCTTGGTCAGTGGCACTGGCTAGGCCCTGGCATACTCCCACCCACCAGGTTCTTCTCACAGGGTCTCCTGGAAACTCCCCCCACCCCCCACCCAGTTCCCACCTGCATGGCAACCCTGGGCAGCACCCACGTCACTAAAGGAACATCCTGAGGCCTCCTCTTGAAGAGTGTGCAGTCTCTGGAGTCGTGATCTAGGGCTCAGATAACAGACGTCTGGCTTCCGTAATGACAACATAATCGTGTGCAAACATGTTCTGGAGCTTTCTGGGAGACACTGGAAAATTCTACATTGCACCGTGCACACCACACCCCTCCATCTCCTGGGGTACTGGGTCCCAGGGAGGCATAGGAGACATAAGAGCTGTCTGTACTGCCTGGGTGTCATCCTCATTTAACAAGAAAATGAGGTCACTGGTCGCTGACGCCCATGCAAACAGGTGTCAGAGGTCTCCCTCCTGTCAAACTTCCCAACCAGTTTCTGCTGACACACTGGAAAGAGATGGCGTTTGCTCATGATTTTGCAACGGGCCACCATTCTGAATTACTACTGTTCTATCTTCCAGGGTATCTGCCTTGAAACCCACGATGCTGTATCCACTCAAGACACTCTGCGCCTCCTTCCTAAGAGTTAAGTCCTATCCACTGCACTGACTGGCATCTAGAATAAGGCTTCATTCTGACAGGACATGCTTGTCTCACAACAGACACTCAAGGCAGTATCTTTTACAGCAGCACTTCCTAGAAATTATTTGGCCCCAGAATCCTATTTTGATGCAGTATCCAGGAGCACCCTGAGTTCCTCAACCACATTTTGGAAAATGCTACTAGAGTGTTTGAGTATCAAGGGAAAAGTTGGAACTGACTGGAGATATTAACATGCTAAAATCTACCTTTTAGTCGGTATGTTTTTAGGAGTAATGGATGTGGAACGACATCAAATGCTTTTCTGGCATCTACTCAAAGCATCTTAGTTGTTTTATTTTTCCCTCTTTTTCCTTTTAGACCTCCTAATATTTAATCATTTGCTTACATCTGCCAAGCTGGTTTATAACCCAGGATAATGCGCCTAGTGTTGGCTGCTCGACGGGGGAACAGAAAGATCCTGACTACAGAAGAAAGGGAGAGACAAGGAACACACACACACACCTGTGAACACACACACCTGCACACTATTGGAACAGCAGGCTAGTATTTGCGAACAGATGTGTCACATGTGAGGCATAGTGGGACCTGACACATAGGTCAAGTGAATCAGTGAGCTTCCTACAGGAAGTGGCACAGAACACTCAGGGACAAGGTCGGGGCGAGGGCTTCTGGGTTTGAGTCCAGTCTTGTACAGGGGCCCAGGGGACACTTACTGGCCCACAATTTTCTCAGCAGTAAAACAACGGAAATAATTACAGACTGAAAGGGACTTTCAGAGATGCCCATTCAACCTTCTTCCTTTGCAGGCTGAGGCTGAGGTTCAAACAGGGAGCTGATCTGGCAAAGGTTATGGAGCCATCATCCCCACGCCTTCCTCGGCAGTAGGGGAAGGGAAGTAAACAAGAGCTCTGAGATCTTGGGCTGAAAGGAAGAGAATACCCCACGTACCAGGACTCTCCCTGGAATAAGTTTCTGGCTCCTGTCTGGAAAGCCAGCTGAGTCCGGGAAGTGGACAGCAGGCTAAAGGCGGTACAGCAGTGAGAGGCAAGAAGGCCTGGATGAGACAAGGAGATGACGCTGGAGTCACCCCCACTGCAAGCCACTGTCACCAAAGACACCTCTACCTTCTCCATCAGCGTGGTCCTAAATCCAGTATGAATGACGTCGCGTGAGAAAAGACACTGAGGGAGACAGCCGTGTGAGAGCTGCGGCAGACCACGGAGGGTGCCCCCGCCCACAGCTCCTGCACCCACTCCCCTCCGTAGCCTCCTCACGGAACCAACCCTTCACACCCTGCGTTTGGTCTTCTGGGCTCCTGACTGCAAAAGAGTAAACTTCAGTCCTGGAGCCACCTGGTTTGTGGGACTTTGTTACTGTGGAACTGGCATGATCATATGGAAGGGCATCAGACAGCGGCCCCTGGGGCTTGCCCTGGAGCAAGGGTACCTCGAGGCAGACATCTGGCTCCCCACGGAACCCCTGAAAGTCACCCTAACCCCGCCCTCCCTGTGCACTGGCGTGACACTGAGTGAGGTCCTGACGGGGATGGACCATGTGCCACCAGGCACAGGAGTGACCAGGCGCAGAGCTGGGCACAGTCACACGCACTATCATGTGAGCCTCACAACCAGCCAGAGCCAGCAGAGCAAGTCGAAGCTCCCAGAGGGCACAGAGTCCACACAAGGTCCCCAGGAGGTCTGGGGCGGAGGGCGGCTCCAGACCCCAGCTGTCTGGACGGGGTGGGGATCCTCAGCCCCCTCTGCCCCGTGCCAGGCCTGCAGCCTGTGCCCCGTGGTATCGCCATCTCCCACTTGCTCTGCAGCTAGGGACCCAGGGACCACGGGGCAGCTGGCATCTGCTCTCTGAATAGGTATTTATCTTTCCACTTGCTGAGAGCAAGCCATGCCATAAAAGGACATGCCCGACATCAGGTGCACAAGCTTTCCACAGAGACAAATGTCGTTCACATGCACGCAGCCGTTAACTGCCGGGAGTGCCCGCCCTCGCAGAGCGCGGCCCACTGAGCAGCAGCGCTCGGGCAGGCCACAGGCGCGGGCACCGCTCCCCAGGCACACGACAGTGTGCCCCACAACTGCAGAGCCAGTGCTGCCGGGCCCAAGAGCCACTGGGGGTCTAAGAGCATCTGTGAGCAACCCCCAAGGCTGAGATTTGGGGCTTGCTTTCTTTCATCACTTTAGTCATCTTTAAGTGACAATTCAATGGCATCAAGCATTCATGGTACTGTATAACCATCACTACTATTTTACCAGAACACTTTCATCATCTCAAACAGAAGTTCTGTACACATTAAGCAATAGCTCCCACCTCCTCTACCCAGCTCCTGGTAGCCACTCTTCTAGCTCAGACAGCTGCCCACTCGAGTGACCTTGTAAAGGCAGAGACACACAGCACTGTCCTTTTGTGTCTGGATTCTTCACTAAGCGGCACGTTTTCAGGTCACCCACACTGCAGCCAGCGTCAGTATTCCCTTCCTTTTTATGACTGAATAATATTCCAGCGTGTGGATGGACCACAATCTCTGCCAGACACCTGGACATTCCTACCCTTCGGCTATCGGGAACTCTGCTGGACAAGGATCTGTCTGCTCAGGGTCCTGCTTTCGATTCTAGGTAAAGACCTACGAGCGGAATTTCTGGGTCACACGGCGATCCTGCGTTTAGTTATTGGAGAAGCTCAGAGAGTCCCTTCCACAGCAGCTCCACTGTTTGACATTCCCACCAGCAACGCACAAGGGTCCAACTTCTGCACATCCAATACTTACTTTACTTTTTAAACTGCAAGTAACAGTCAAACCTAGAGTTTTCAAGAGAGGGAAGAAGCAAGTCCCACCGGAGCCCAAGGGCGGCTCCATAACCAATCGCTGCGGCTCGCCCAGCGCTCCTCCTGCCAACCTGCCTCGCCCAGCAGGGAGACCGAATACCAGGCTAATCAGGAGAATCCAATTCAGTTCTGGTCAGCTCACTACACAGACGCTGCAGCCTCTCTGAGCCACTGTTGCATCCTCTGGGAAAGGAGCTGCCGCCTCCTGCGGCCCAGCTGTGACTCGACAGGCACGGGCAGCGCATGAACCCTCAGCGCCACACACAGGGCGCGGGCCGGGGCAGTTCTTCACCCTCCCTGACACAGCTTTTATGACAAGGCAGAACAAGGGCTGGCCTCACTGACGACACAAAGTTACTCCTGATGTAGAAAAGCCGGCAGGGCAGGGGTTACCATCCCCACTTGGCAGGCAGGGACACGAGGGGTCAGGGAGGTGCAGCAGCCCTGCAAGGCGACACAGCACGCCGCACTGGACCCCGTTCCTGTCCTCCCACAGGGCACGCCAGAGGCATGCACTGCGGCCGCATGGCCAGCGTCTCTCTGTCCCTGTGCGCCAGTCAGTCCCCTGTCTCTCACACACTCACGTGCACACGCACACACAAGCAGACTAAAGTCTTGACTGAGGCTCTGAGGTAGGAAATCGGACCCCTTCCTTGCAGGCAGGAAAAGCATGCAGCCTCACGGGCCGCTGGCCCGGCATCGCCATAGTGACGGTGTGACAGAGGCTGTGGGGCTAAAAATAGCACCTCTACCTGCGAAAGCGCTGGCTGTTTAGCACCAGCTGCGTGGGGCTCGGGGACCAACACCCACCCAGCACAGAGAGGCCCCCGGCGGTGAGAAGGGCAACGGCGCACACGGGGCACGGCCGCGTGCCCCAGAGAGGGCTGCAGGCACAGCCATGGCCACTGGCCCCTCTGGTGGCCCCGGAAGGCCTCCAGACACCCAGGTCCTTGCACCTAACGGCCTTCCCGGCAGGCCAGGAGCTATCGCTCTCAGCCCTTCCCAAGTCCCCTCTCCAGGGGCAGAGCCCCAAAGTGGGAACGTAACAAGCTATTTAACTGTCAACGCCAGAAACCTGTTCAACCCAAAACAGGTCCATGGGAGGGACACTGTCAAAACCAGGTCAGCCTGGTGTGGTGGCACACACCTGTGATGCCAGCTACTCGGGGACTGAGGCAGGAGGATCTGAAACTTGAAGCCAGCATGGACTACTCAGTGAGACCTTGTCTCGAAACGAAATTTTTAAAAGGGGCTGGGTATGGAGCTCAGTGGCAAAATGTCTGCCTAGCCTTTGTGAGGCCCTGCCTCATCCCTGGCACGGAAACAGAGAAACAGGAAAAAGTTTCTAACTGGAAAACAACATACCTTTCGTCTTACATTTTAAAACTATTTGACTAAAATTTTAAAAATTATTTTTGAGATAGTATTGTCATTAGAGAGGAATATGAAAGACAGACAATAGCAAACCCAGAGACAACCTTTTGGAAGGAGGGGGGATGTGGAGATGGAGTGGGGGAGGGGGAAATGAAGAGGGTGGAGACGCAGTGCGCATGCGCACCCCGGCCCCACGACCCACGCGTTCATTGTGCGCTGCAAACATGAACTAAGGTAAAACCTACAATGGTGCTATGGTTAAGGGCACGTCGCACGAGGTCTGCCCTCTTAACACACTAAAGTACAACGCAGTGCTGTTGACCACGGCTCCATGCCATGCCACTGCTCTCTAGGGCATGCTCTTCTCACTGAGATTAAGGATTCCATTCCTCCCTCTTAGGCCCTGGTTACCATTATTCCTATTTAGTCTCTGATTTAAAAAAAATAAATAAACAAACAAGACAGGGCCTGGGATTTAGCTCAGAGGTTCTGGAATCTGCCTGATAAGCTCAGGTCCCAAGTTCGATCCCCAGGAACCACATACCACAATGCCGGGCGTGGTGGCTCATACTTGTAATCCCAGCACTTGGGAGGCAGAGGCAGGAGGATTGCTGAGAGTTTGAGGTTTATCTAGGCTACAGAGTGAGTTCACAGTCAGCCTGAACTACAAAATAAGACCCTGTCTCAAAAAAAACAAAACAAAGCAGGGTCTCTTTAAGATGTCCAGTTGGTCCTTCAAGATGGACAACTTGTGATCCTCCTGCCTCAGCCTCCAGGTAATTGGGGTGATGGCTGTGTTACCACACCTGGTTCTGAGTCTCTAGATTTGCCTTCTCTAAGGACCTGGCAAAGGCAGGATGACGTACTAACTGCTTTTCTGTGTCTAACGACAGTCTTCAGGTGACTGGTTCATTTCATGTAATGTAATGTTGTCAAGATTCATCCATATCATCACATACAGCAGAATTTCCTTCTATTTTAAGGCTGAATAATATCCCATCCTGTGGATGTACAACATGTTGCTCTTTATCTATTGACAGACATTTTGAAACTACTTGATTTTTTGTGTGTAGTACCAAGGATCGAACTTATGACCTTGTGTTTGCGAGGCAGCACCACTGAGCTAAATCCCCAGCCTAAAAAACTATTTAATTTTTTAAATTTATCTTTGTTTACCACAAACATATATTACTTTTTTTTTTTTTTTTTTTTTTTTGAGACAGGGTCTCGTTTTGTAGTTCAGGCTGGCCCTGAGCTCAGCCTCCAACTCACATCACAATTCTCCTGCTTCTGCCTCCTGAGTGCTGGGATGACAGGTGTGAGCCACCACGCCCGGCACTGGGGTATGTGGTACTGGTTGCTGCTGGGGTGAGTCTCCACGCCCAGTATTGTATGTGGTTACCAGGGATCAAACCTGGGTCCTTGCGCTTCCAAGACAGGCGCCGGAACCACTGAGCCAAATACCTGATCCTTATTAACCGTAGTTGACTAACTTAAAAGCAGCCTAAAATTTTTCTCATAAAGCATGAGGAGTGCGACAGTTCATTAGTCATCAGCCCAAGTTAATAATTAAACACCCTTAATGGGCCACTATGGAGGCCAGCACTCTTCCTAGGCACCGCTGCGCAGGACACAGCCCGGCTGATAATGGATTTCTTGAGTCCCTGTTCATGGAGGTAATTCACGTGGAAAGTCTATTAGCCTAGTAAAGGGGAGTGTGACTTTGTGTAAGTCCAGACTAACTCCTGCTCTCACTCAGCCATCAGGGAGGCTGCTGATGTCACCCCCTGGTGCCCCTTCTGTTCCTCGAGAGGCCACGTGGGCCCTGCTTTCCGTGCTGTTTACTTCTGGGAGTCAGCAAGCACTTGGAAGGCCTTCAAGTCAGGACATCTGCCCGCCACTCCTCCTGGACCTCACTCTACCAGTGAGGGAGGCCGCGCGCAGGGGGAAGTCGCAGGTGAGCCCCTGCAGAAGGCCCGGGTAAGCCCTGTACAGCACCCATCAACTGGTGTACCTGTGGAGGAGACTCATCCGGGCCTGGCCAGGATGACCACTGTGGGCACACAGAGGCAAGAGACGGCTGATGAAACCACCCTCCCAGCCACTCTCTTCAGACCACACAGCACCGCGGGGAGGGCGGGACTCCCAGGAGGCATGGATGCGAGACCAAGGCCTGATCCTCAAAGCCACCCCCTCAGGACCGCACAGCTCTGGTCTCTGGCTCCTGAGTCCTCCCAGCCCAGTCTTCTTTCACGGTTCCTCATCCAGAGGCAAACCAAAGCCAAAATGTCTACCATGGTCTATAAATCACTCACCACCACTACCACCACCCCTGAGAGCAAAGGGAACTCCAACAAGCACTACAGGGCTAGGGACCCTGAGAACACTGTGTCCAGTGAAAAGGCAAAACATGGTACGATCCCAGATCCCACCTCTCTGACATCCCTGTTGTAGTCGAATTCACAGACAAGGGCTGCAGATTTAGCTCAAATGATACCATGCCCACCTTGGAAGCACGAGGGCCCAAATTTAATCCCCAGTACCACAAATAAATAAATGAGTAAACAAATAAATATATAAATACATACAATTCATAGACAAAAACAGAATAACGGTTGCATGGGGTAGGCAAAAGCAAGAGAGAACTGTTGTTTAGTGGGGACAGAGTTTCACTTGGAAAGATGTGTGCTGTGGATGGTTGGTAGTGACAGCTACACGACTATGAGAATGCACCTATGGCCATAAAGTATGCACTTAAAAACGTATCACAGGGCCAGGGATTTAGCTCAGTGGTTCCAGTGCCTGCCTTGCAAGCACAAGGGCCCAGGTTCGATTCCCCAGTAACCACATACAACAAAATCTGGGCATGGTGACTGACACCCACCAGTAATCTGCACACATACCACAATGCGGAGTGTGGTGGATTCCAGGCCTGTAATCCCAGCACTCAGGAGGCAGAGGCAGGAAGATTGTTGAGTTTGAGGCTGAGCTCAGAGCCAGCCTGAACTATAAAGCGAGACCCTGTCTCACAAAAAAAAAAAAAAAAAAGAAAAGAAAAGAACAAACAAAAAAACAGACCACAGGCCAGGGATGTAGCTCAGCAACCTAGCACTTGCTTGGCAAGTGTGAGGCCCTGAGATCAACCCCTGGAATCAAAAAGAATGGTTCAAGTGGCAAGTTTTATATTATGTTGATGTTTTTACAAAGGGAGGAACGAACTGACACGTGCTATGGGCTAAACCTTGAAAGCACGACCCTGCGTGAAAAAAGCCAGGTGTGCTGGGGCACACGTTATATGATTCTGTTCACAGGAAATATCCCCAATAGGTAGATCGGTGGGAATAGAAAGTAGATTAGCTAGAGAAGGGAGGGAGGGGAGAGGCTGCCATGGGCAGATTCCTTTCTGGAGCAACAGCAGCACTCTGGGCTCAGAAGTGGTGGTTAGAAGCCACTAGGAAAGCACCAAATGCCACGTCACTCTGTTACTAATGGCAAATGTTACCCTTTCAATTCTACATCAGAGAAAAGAAAAGAAATCTCATACATCTCCATACACTCTCCCACTGTGCCCAAATCCTGCCCAGTGCCCATCTTCTCCTGCCTCTGCCACCGGCCCTGTGCGCCAGATCCTGCTCCGTGTCTCTGCTGCAAACCTGAGCTTGGCCAGAGGCTGGGATCCCCGTCACTCCCAAGCACCCAATCACGGTTGTAGGAAAAGTAGGAACGCTAGAATTCACCATGCAAGACAACAGCTGGGCTGAGTCCATCTCCTGCTCCAAACAGCCCAGGGCCATTAAGGAAGCCAGCATGGGGAGGACTCAGCACGGCTCCAGCCTGGCCCTCCTCCTGCTGGCTTCCTTGTCACAAGATGGTGTCTGGGTCCCTGTTTTTTCCCTGGAGAGACACAGAACAAAGAGAAGTCTAAAAGCAGACCGGCAGTGGGGAAAGACAGTGCCCCTGGCTCACGGTACATGTGGCCTTCCCCTCCTAGACAGGCTCCAGCCCACACAGAGCTATGGTCATTTTTTAAAATCTCCTCTCCAGCTAGCCTTGGTAGTACATACTTATCATCCCAGCACTTTGGGAAGCTGAGGCAGGAGGATTGCAAGTTCAAGATCAATCTGAATAATTTAGCAATTAGCAACATCCTGTCTCAAAAAAAACATAAAAAAAATCAAAAAATGCCTAAGGATGTAGCTCAGTGTGAAGCCCCTGAGTTTAATCCCTAAGACCATTCACACACACACACACACACACACACACACACACACACACACTCACGCTCCCCCAACAGAAAGGATGCCCTATACAAGGATCCCTTGATCAGCTCTGATCCATCCAGTTCAAAAGACATTCGCCCTTCTGGGACAGAAAGGCACCAACTCCCATATGTTTTACCTCCTGAGACTCTCAGGGCCATGCCAGGGCCTATAGTAGCTGGAAGCCTTCACAGCAGTGCCAGAATCTGGGCTTAAAAATCTCAAAAACAGCCAGCATAGCAACTCATGCCTTTAATCCCAACACCTGCAGGAGGAGGATGGCAATCCCAGCCTGGGCAACTTTGCAATTTAGTGATCTTGCTTCAAAATAAACATTTAAAAGTGGGTGACTCACGCCCACCAGCAATCAGTACCACATACCACAATGCTGGGCATGGTGACTCACACCTGTAATCCCAGCACTCAGGAGGCAGAGGCAGAAGGATTGCTGTGAGTTCGAGGCCAGCCTGGGCTACAAAGTGAGATCCTGCATCAAAAAAAAAAAAAAAAAAAAAAAAGCTTTGGACACAGATAGGATCCCGGAGCACTCGCTCCTATCTCAGTGAATCTCATGCCTTAAGGCTACGAGGTCTCTTTGAAAGTTAAAGCTATAGAACAGAGAGAAGAGGAATTCTGCTTTCTTCTCTAGACAAAAAGAAAAGAAACAATTTACACAAACGCAAATCAAAGGTTAAGTATGTTGGTGCATCCCTGTAATGGCCACAAGCTCAAGGCCAGCACAGACTACAGTGAATGCACCGCACCAAGGCCGGGAATTTAGCTCAGGGGCACACGGCCTGCCTTGCAAGCACAGTGAGGTCACCACCAGCCTGAGGTACGCAATGAAACCCAGCCTCAGAACAACGACAAAATTCCAATGTTCCTCGCACTACTCAGTTGCTACCAGATCAGGAAATAGTGACAGACTGGAAAAAAAAAAAAAAAAACAATGTAACCCACAGGAAGGGCCATGTAAGGACACAACCAACCCCTTAAGAGAAACGGACCTCATTAGGCCTAGCGTCTGGGCCAGCAGTTAACTTCCTGTGACCTCTCTGAGTCATGGTCCCCATCCGGGAAACGTGACAGGTGAACGCCCAGGGGGCCAGATCGTGACCTCTCTCAGCCTCAGCCAAACGGGTACAGCAGCATTTATGAGTCCAAGTGCAACGGGCCAGCAGAGGGGAGGACCCCTCGCCTTTGCACCTCCAGGACGTGGGCACCAGGCACAGAGGCAGCACCAAGACCAGCAAGCCGCAGCTCAGCCAGCCCCCAGCCCTATAGTCTGGAGGCCTCTGGAGAGAGGGCAGAGCAGCCTCCCGGAGCAGGAGAGTCCCCTGTCCAGGGCTGACCGGGCTAAGGACGGCCTGGATGCCCCCCACCCCTGCCTGCTGCTGCCGGACCACCAGGCAGCCTCGAGAACTGGCTGTCCCAGATTTTACAAGCCAGCCTGCACTTCAGCAGCCACGTCCTTGAGTGTCAAATAAAGCTCCACTGCCAACACCCTGAGCCCAGCCCTGTGATCTTAGGGTTTTAGGGAAGTGGAAAGTCGTTGCCCTTCGTGGAAAGGTCAAACTCTGGGACTTGGTTTTTTCCAGAGCTCCTTCTCATTCTCCTGTTTGTTTGACTAAGTTCCGTCCCTGCCCCAGCCGCTGCTGGAGAGTCGACTGGACAGAACATTCCTCAAGCAAGAGAATGTGTGTGGGGGGAGGTGAAACAAAAAAAGGAGTGAAAGTTGGTGTTGTAAAGCCTCGGTGCCCAAGGAGGCAGGACAGATGCACCGATCGGCAGTCATTACTTGAACTCACGATGCTTCAGCGAGTCACCTGGGCTGGGAACTGACACCGAGCCAGCACTCCGTCACTCTGCAGGACGGAGCTCGGTTGCACGCTGATGGCAGGGGCCAGTGACATGCATCCCCGCCGCTCCGGCAGCAAACGCACAGGCTAAGTCGTGCCTGAGTAGAAATTAATGAGCTCCTTTCCTTGCTGGCTTAATACAAATCGTGCTCCAGACCAATTAAATAAGCCACTTCAGGACGCTGCTTCGCTATACTGGAAAATGTCAGGCGTGAGGGAAAATGAAGTCCCAAGTTGTGGAAGTCCAACGGACGGCTGAGGCTGGGCGAGGGAAGGCGCTTTCGGAACTCAGGAGGTTTCTGTTATTAATGATGTTTTAGTGTTAGGTTCTTAAACACATCAAACACATTTCCTTTTGACGGGTAGTTACTGACTGCTATGGGGAAGGCTGTGGGCCTCCTACCTCCCAGATGGTTCAACCACAATAAACGTTTGGCCTGTCAGATGCACAGCACTGGCAAACTAATTGAAATATGCTGCAACGCGCAAACCCAAAATAAATGTGAAATAATTGTTTCCTTACACGATAACCCGCCGAACTGCCTGCACGTCTCACTGGCCCTGCTGATTAAACGTCCCCTCCCTGCTCGGGGAGTCTCATTGGTGTGTGGTTTTCAAAGGACTTAAATGCTTTTATCCAGCGTGACTACCCAAGTGGGGAAAACTCTAATTGCAAAAAATGTTTGATTTTTCTCCCTTTCATAAAAAAAGCAAGAGAAAAATCAACTCGTACAAAGTACCAAGGAAAGCAATTAATGGGCCCTTCAGCGGGAGAAAGGAAACGTCCTCCAGGCCTCAGGAGCTTTTAGTGCCGTCCAGACATGCCGGGCAGCCCTGCCTCGAGGATAAGGGAAGCCATTCCCCTCGCTCCATCTACTTCCTCCCACTCAGCAGTCTGTCCCAACCCCCGGCCCAAGTCCCTTCCAGCAGAACGCTGGGACGGCCCAGCCCTCCCCCAGGGACCTGACTCCAGTCAGAGAGGACAAGGGCCAGAAGTGCAGGCCCCCTTTGTACCCACCCTGGGTGGTGCTGGGCAGGAGGCCGCCCACTGCCGCAGGAGACCATGCAGTCCCTCACTGGGACCCCAGAGGACCCGCAGAGCCCGGCAGACAACAGAGGCGGGCCGTAGCACACAAGTACCAACTCTGTCTCTTTGGCAGGACTGAGGACTGAAGTGAGGGTCTCGGCTATGCCAGGCAAGCGCTCTGCCACTGAGCCACTCCTTTTCTAAAATTCAGATACAGAGGCTCACTAGGTCGTGCAGACTGGCCTTGAACTTGTGATCCTCCTGCCCCAGCTTCCTGAGTAGGAGTACAGATGTGTACTACTGCTTTCAACTTGTAGCTCTCACGTGGAAGTGTATTTATTTTTGCAAAGATTTTGAGAAAATGCAGACGTTAGAGGCCATGATTTGAGGTGTGAGCCTCAGAAGGCCTCATTTTGGCCTAAACACCTCCTTAGGAAAATCATTCCTCTCGCCTCGGCTCCTCACAGCCAGTGTCAGGGGTAGACACTACGCTGGGACATGCTGTATGCAAGTACAGGGCCCTCCTCCATGGAGAAGGGACGTGGGATGGGGGGTAGGGGGTGACAGGAAGACAGATCTCCTTTCCCAGCACCTACGGTGAGCCAACACAAGACGGTGCCCAGCAGCCTTGTCCTAGGCTCTGGTCTTCACTCACCAAGGGCTGGCTGGGGGGCGGGGCACACGCGATGTCGGAGGCCAGCTCCTCCTCATTAGTGGCGCGTTCTCGGCGTTTTTTCAAGTCACATAGGGTGACAGTAAATGCTGGCTGCTCAGCTGAGGCAGAAGTGGGCATCCATCTGCCCTTTCGGTTATCTCCTACACAGTGTCCATCTGGGTGTGTGTGGAACACGAGGCTGCCACGTCTGCACGGCGTGAACAGCCCAGACACGGGGCTGCAGTGCCGTGTAGGGTCCTGAGGACAAGAGGGTCATGTGTGCGGAAGTGTGTGTCAGACCCGCTTCCTTGAGACATGACTCGCAGTGCTGTTGGTCTTAGGTTCCACAGGTAGGATCAATAAAGCATATGCACTAAAGTATTTCTTGTCAGAAAGATACATACAATAGAGACGGACCAGCGGATGAAAATGTCATGACCGGAAGCTGCTGGGAACCCAACCCTGTGTTTTCCCTGAGCGAGGGTTCAGGGTTGGGTAATTCAGTTCTGGAGGTGACTTCATGGAACACAGTGACCTTGAACAATAAGACGAAACTCCTAGGCATATATGAGCAAGCCGTACCTCCCTCTTGCAGAAGCAATCTGCCTGGCGGGGCCATCTGCCCCTGAGGCTGGAGGCTGGCTGGTCCACAGCCCACAGAGCCACCTGCTTAGCCGTCTCCCCTGATGGTCCAGGGGGTCCCACCTCTCTTAATCCACAACTCCCTGGCTATGGCTTCTGATTTCCATGATAAGAATAAAAGGACTGCAGGTGAGGACACTCAGGAAAAGACTTTTGAGGACAGCAGGGCAGTGAGCAAGGAGGGCAAGACCCTGATTTTTGGATGCTCTTTCTCTTTCCCCGGGGAGGTAGGTTGGGTTTTTGACTGGTTTGTCACCAGAGCCCTGCCTTTCGGTAACTGCCATCTTGTCCTCTGGCAAGGGCAGTTGTACACATGAATAACTTAAGCAAACACAGCCGCCTCTCCTAACAGTGCCCTTTATGTCTTCGGCTATAAGGTTTAACAGGGGTTTGTCACAGTGTTTGCTGGGCTGGGTCTAAGGAAGCCAGCGACCTCACACGCCGCAGAAAGAAAAGATCAATGGCAAGCTGCTCTGCCAGCCTCAGAGCACAAAGGAAAGGGGCTGCCTGCTGAGCAGGGACCTGGCAGAGCGTGTTGGGCACGTCTGTTCCTTCTGCCAGCCTCTGCCTCTCTCTCGGCTCCACGTTCTCAGATCCTCTCTCGAGGCTGTAGAGGATTTGAAAGTCACCACCACGCCTCTCACTTTAAGCCCAGAAGCGATCCTCCCCACTCCCACAGAAAGCCTACTCCAGAGGGGCTGTTCGACTGCCAGGCTCTGTATCCAAGTCCTACGCAGATGTGATCGCCGTGGCCGACTTCAAATCCATCTTGCAGGAAGGTGGCCCTGACTGCCTTACCCAGAAAGGGCGTCTGCCCCTGTAAACTCTGCCTCCAAGCAACAATTACCACATATACCCTGGGTGACCCAAGAACTCTCCCTCACCACACTGTGAGTCGGCACAAGCATCTGGGGAATAGTGTTGACTAAATTCATTCAATTATCTGTCCACTACTTTCCAGAAAGTTTGTGACAATTTTTTTAAAAATAAATAAATTTACACACGAACATACACGCAGAGAAATAGTAAACAGAAATGCAGGTGCTGACTGAGAGAGGAAGTGAACGTGATTGTCACACGGGGTAAACAATCACACTGTATGCTACGCATCCTGGAGACCAAGGAGAAGAGAGAAATACAAATCGTTTGGAAACTGGATGGAAAGAGAAAGAAATGGGGACAAAGCCAGACAGACCCTGGCTAATTCGGCTGTTCTCGCTATGTTTCAAGCTCTTTCTTGGGGGAGAACACCAACTACTCCGCTGGAGTGTCGTGGCCCCACACGCACACTGTGCACTGCAGAATGTGCAGACAATACCTGTCTTCCTTCCCTACTTTTTTCCTCTCTAGCAAGGAAATCACAATGTAATATCCCGGAGAAGCAAAGTTTGCTTGACCTTAAATTCTAAAAGAAATGTTTGTCACCAAGCACTGTAAGAAGCTTTAGGGAAATGCCTCAGATTAACAAAGCAAGCGATCTGCCATGACTGTATTTGACAATTTCCCAAGGTACCCAGGAAAGGCTTAATAAACACTGAGCAAATGGAGCTGGGGATTTAGCTCAGTGGTTCCAGCATCTGCCTGGCAAGCACAAAGTCCTGAGTTCTAATCCCGGTACCACATACCACAATCCCAGGCCTGGTGGCTCGTACCTATAATCCCAGCACTCTGGAGGCAGAGGCAGGAGGATTTCTGTGAGTTTGAGGCTAGCCTGGGCCCTGTAGTTCAGAGCCAGTCTGCACTACAAATCAAGACCCTGTCTCAAAAAACAAACATGCAAACAAAAAACATTGAGCAAAGATCATCTGGCTGTCTGAGTCTGGAGGCAGGCGGCCCTGTTTAATGGCTGCTCCAGAAGCCACTGATTTCGATACAGACCTAGTGCTGCACCTGCCTGAGAAGCACAGGGCACTCAATTGCATTCCCTGTGCCAAAAAAAAAGAAAAAAGAGAGAGAGAGGGCGAGAGATACAGGTACTCAAAGGTTCACTCTGGATTGACCAGCTAGTCATAAACAGCAGCCCGACTGACGTGGTGACTTATGCCTCTATTCTCAGTACTCATGAGTCTGAGGTAGGAAGATCACCTTGAGTTCCAGGCCAACCTGAACTACAGTGCAAGACTCTGTCTCAAAAACAAACACACACCAGCCAGTGTTGCCTATGACAAAAGATATGAGAGTAGAGTTCGATCACTGTCCTTTCACACATGAGCACCAGGTCCTGAACCTCTTTTGCTAAAACAGCAAGGTGGTGACCTTAAAGCACCAGACATTTGCTCTTCAAAACTCTAATCACACATCCTCTATGACTCTCTCGTCTCCAAACCCAAGTTGTTTCTCAGTGGCATGTGTTCACAGGGATCACCCAGACTGGCCCTCTCATATCCAAGGGTCCCGCATGCGGGAGTCCAGAGCCCAGCCTCACCCAGAGGCACATGGCAGCAGATGTGCTATTCTGCGTGGCGAGATGGATAGAGGTGGCACAAGGTGGAGGGGAGGGACCACCAGGGAAAATGAGCTGGGTTCCCATCAGCGAAGAGGGGACAAGGTGGGGTGGGGGAAGGCACAGAGCACCATGCCTGGTAAAGCTGCCAGGGTCCTGGAGGGCAGGAGCTGAGTATGAGGAATGTTGAGGCAAGGTCAAGGTCAGGGAGAGGCAGGCAGGACAAACAGGGCGGAGATCTCTAAGGACTGCATCTACCGAGGAACTTTCAGATTCCCTAGCAGCAACCAAGACCAGCAACAGCAAGCAGCCTGGAAATCCAGCATTCTGGTAGGCTGAGGCCAGAGCACTGTAAGTCTGAGCCCTAATGTTACCTGGGCAACTTAGCACCAAAACAAAAACAAAAACAAGTTAGTGCAAAGCCAGGCATGGGATCCAAGCCTCTTGGCTACAAGAGTCCCATTCTCTACCATAATGTTTCTGGAGCACTCGAAGCCAGGGGAAGCCAAAGAGAGAACGGCCTGTTCTACACACATCACTGGGGAACTCGGCGCAGGTCCTGGCCAGCTCGCAGCAGAGGCTGTGCTGTCCCAGTCATTTGGCAAGTCACTGCCTACAGGAACGGCAATTCCGAACTCACTGTGCTTCTCTGCAGTGGCCAAGGCCGGGGCAGCACAAAACCGAGTCTTAATAGGAGGAAACGGCCGAGAGCCAGACTGTGGTCCCGGAAACAGGCCTCAGAGGGGCTTCTGCTCCACGTAAATTCAGATCTGGGCTGGGACCCGAGACAACTCAATCTCCAAACTACAAGCTCACAATCCAGCAGGAGAGATAAACCAGGCAGAAACTATCAAATAGGGCAGACAGTGATAAGAGCCACAAAGATAAAGCGTGGGGGTGGGGCTCAAAGCTGACAGAGGAGTCCAGGTTGGGCAGCAGGCAATGAGGGTGAGCATCTGCCACTTTTCTCCCACAAGGTGGGACTACCTTGTCAACTCTGGCGACCCTCAGGTGGGAGCAGGGGAGAGAGCAGGCAGGAGATAAAGAAAAATGCTCCCTGATGTCTCCTTTGAGAATCCTGATTCAGGAGAAGGGGAACAGGCGGGTCCAGTGTTTCTGAGATAAGGTAGAAAGGAGGATGAGAAATCTGGAATTTGCATAAGGCATTTGGAAAGGGTACAAAGCTAGAGGGCTTGCCTCGAAATGGCCTCTGTGTAGCCGCATTATTTACTTGGAATGTCCATTTAGAACCGAGGGGACACGATTCCTGCACCTTGGGGGAGGGGACGCTAAAGTTTCCCTCTCCCCATCCCCCACCCCTCAGCCTGGCACTGCCTGGAAAGGACGCGGGTGGGCGAAGGGGAAGCTGCTTGGGGACCTCCCAGTAGGACAGGGCGACACTTCAGGGCCACACCCCGCCCTGGACCCTTGGCCCACCCAAGCCAGCCAGCTGGCGCGACGCCCTGCAGGGCAAGACGAAGGACAGCCTGCCACCCCCTCGCACGGCCTCTTCCCGCGCTTTCCCCAGCGGGGGTCGCCCGGGCACTGCCAGGCCCCTGACGACCGCGGCGACACTTGTCACTGGGGAAGGGTCGTCCTCCACCAACCGGCCGCGAACTGCCGAGTTTCGGGGCTTTCGGGGCGCGAATCCGGAGGCCAGCGCGCCGCCCAGGCCTGTGTCCCCGCACCCGGGTCCCGCGCCCCCGCGCCGAGCGGGAGCTCGGGCCTCGGGCCCTCAGGCGCCGCGCGGGTGCAGGACGCGGCCGGCTCCGTGGGCCCGGGACCGCCCGCCGCTCCTTTCCGCCTCGTCCCCCGCCCGCTCCCTTCCGCCGCCGCCGCCGCCGCCACTCACCCGCTCGCTGGCGGCCCGGCTCCGGGCTCGGCGGCCGCTGCCTCCGCTCCTCGCGCCGCGGCCCCGGCCCGGCCGGCTGCGCCCCGCGGCCCGCGCGCCCCCGCCGCCTGCTGGGCCCGGGAGCGGCGGGGCGGCCGGCATGCTCCGCCGGCGGCCACGTGCGTCGCTCGGCGCGGTGGGCGCGGGCGGGGGCCGGGCCGCTGGACAGCTCTGCCCGCGCCTCAGCGGCCCGCGCGCGCCGGCCCGGCTCGCATTCCCTCACTCGCGGCGGCGGCGGGCGGCGCCTCCTCAGGCCTCGCGGGGAGCGGCGGGCACGCGGGCGGGGGCGCGGCCGGCGGAGTCCCGGCCGGAAGGACCGGGCGCCCACGGGCGCCGCGCCCGTCCCTACGGCGGGGACCCCCGCTCCGCGCCTCGGATCCCTTGACGCCCGAAGCCCCGCGGTCGGCGAATCGGCCGTAGCTCCGGGGGCGCCAAGTGCGCCTGAGGAGGGGACGGTGGAGCGCGGTCGCCGAGAGAAGGAAGTTCCCTGGGCGTCGGGCACCCCGGAGGAAAGACCTGCACCGGACCCCGCGAGGCGCCCGGGACAGCGGGCCAGGCCGAGGGCGCGAGCGCGAGCACAGGCCCCCACGCTGGACTCCGCTGGCCACAGACCAGAGATCGGGACCCCGAGGGCCCCGGGTTCCTTCTTCAACACCGCACGCGCGATGGGCCGACGGAGCCGCTTGCTGGTCAGCGGCAGGGAGTAGCGATCACAAGAAAGGATGCGTGAGGCTCTGGTCCCCACCTCGGAAAGGAGCGGGCCGGGCCCAGAAATAGCCTCATCCTGATGTTCCATGCAGATAAGAGTCTCCGGTTGGCGAATTAAAAGAACAAGAGGGTACTTGGCCAGATTTTAAAGAAAAATGTTTAGTTTCAGCAAGGAGAGAATTTATGGGACTAGAAAGGGCACACCTAACACCTAGTGATAGTTGATTCATCACAATTATCACCTTATATGGCCGAGAGTCACCAAATGCTCCAGGAAGGGCAAGTGAGAACTAAAATTACAGCGGCCCAAGATGTGTTCAGATAAAGCCAGGAACGGAACCGCGCAGGCTGTTTGCCTCCTTGGGTCACCGCAGGCCGTGCAGATTCCATGGCCCAGGAAGACCACCAAGTCACATGACCACGAGCACTACCCAGATACTCCCCTCGACTCCTGCCCTCTGCCAAGGGGTGCCCGGAGGTGCCTAGCAATTTCTGGAGCATCCTCACCTCTCCAGTTGAGGCCCTCAGCCCTGTGAAGCCGGCGGGAATCAAGCTCCTGGATAAATGCCACTGTAGCATTTTGATGACTATGCAGACCACTTTAAGTCCAAGGACTTAGCACTAAAATAGATGTCACTGTGAGCAGGACGAACAAATACACGAAGACCGTGACACAGTTCATACCCACAAAGATTTATTGAGTGCCTGTAAGTGAGAATAAAGACAACATGGCCTTGTTCTCTGGGGGCTTACAACTGTGTCACTCCAATATCTGACTACATCAAAAAGTGCAAGCAAGCACTTGTCTTTATTTAGCCATCAGCAGTACTATATGAAGCAGTTTTTTCCACATTATTGGTCACGGTTAGAGTGAATAAATGTGAGTAAAACATAATCATCTTTGAAATCTGTAGTTCCAGTGATGATGTGATAATGACCAAAAGCAAATTTATGGCTTGATTCCTCATGTATCTGAGGACCCTGGGGAAACAGCACACACCAGACAGAAAAAGACTAAATAACAGAAGTCCCAAGAATACTGGTAGAGTTTAATATATTATCAAACCATAGAGCTTTTGGCAGGGCAGGAAGTTATTTCTGGCATATTGTGTGCAGTATAACCAAATTAATCAGACCTGCAAATCTCATCACTACGCATGACTCACTCAGGACATGAGTGTGATTTACCTCCTTTATGGTCCTGAAAGGGCTCTAGCTGTACATGTATTTCTTAAGCATTCTTAACAGACTTGAAACACAAGTGGCAAATTTAAAATTCAGTGAAAACTGCTATGAGACATCTAAAAATTAAAATGGTGACGTTTAATTTGACTACATATACTGGTGCGGGGTTCAGAATTCAAACAGCATTCAGCAAAGCACCTGTTATTTCTGAGTTATAAAAGGGACTGCTGTCAGGCTGGTTATCAATCTCCATGGGAATCTTCTAGGGCTCAGTGGGCATCACCTTGAGAGGTCTGCTAGTGGAACACGTGAAGGAAAAATAGTATTGTTGACACTGCTGGACAGGCTGTACAGCACACAATGGCAGAGCACTTGTCTAACATGCAGAGGCCTGGTTCAGCCCCAAGCACTCCCAAAACAAACTACACTGGCAATAATTTTTAGAAATAACCTATATTTCTATCAACTCTCAAATCACGAACTTCCAAATCACCAGATCAAAATGTTTTATAAATTTTTACATGTAGCAATTTATCTACTTTTTAGTTTTTAGTGATTTTAAAAAACCCTCACATTAAAGAGATAATCTTAAATTCCAAGAAAACTCATGTTTTTATGCAAAGTGGAAGGAGTATTTTAGGTCACGTGACAGAAATGTCAGCCCAAGACGGTTTGTAGGTCAACTGCCTGGGAAGCAATCCTTTTCTATTTTTAAAAGAAATCATCATTTCAAAATCCCACCTAACATAATGAATCGAAATCCAGTTTCTGTTTATTGCACATTTATTAAGCACCAGGCACTCACCAGCCATTTTCTCCCAGGTCTATCGGGCCCTGTCCCAGTCCCTAACCCCGGCCCCAGCAGTGACCGTCCCAGAGTTAGCCAAGGCTGCTACTGCTTTAGCTGGATATGCCCTCAGGAGCAGAAGGCTCCTAACCGGGAGGCTGGGAGGATGGACAGCATCACAGTTCACTTCCATCTGTATTCTGAAAGGCACGTCCCAGAAGCGGAAGAGTCACTTAGGTTTTTAAGTGCAGCACAGCTCCGGCAGAAAAAGTTTACCTCCCCGGAGTAACAGACGCTCTTTCAGATTGCCACTTTGGAGCTGGGTTGTTTATCAATTGAGTGTTCATAAGGTCAGTATTCCCAAGGGTGAAGACAGCAGTAATGCTCGTGGATTTCCTTCTTCACAACTATGAAGAATTCTTAACATTTTTTAATTAAGAAAATGATAGCTTCAATCTATTACTTTAAGAATCAAAGCATATGCTTTCTGAGAGGTACAGAAGATGTTTGGATAGAGCTTAATACCTTTTTTGGAATAAGCCAATTATAGATTACTAAGAAGATAACTCATTGGCAAGATAAAACTCTCATCTCTTCTGAAATGGCAATGTTCTCATTTTTAAGAATGTAGTTGACTTTACAATTAAGTGAGGAACAATGACACAGCCTAACAATCTTCGTCAGTTTTTGATGTCATGTACCAGAGCACATGAAAGAAAGAAAGGAATATCACCAGTAAAGTCAACCTCTTTATTTGGCCTAGATTCAAGCTATACACAGCTTGACTGAAATGAACTTTTTCTTCAACCATAAGTAGGAGATGTTTTTAAAAAGAGAGAGGCTAGAAAAAATAAATCAAGAATAAATGTACTTGATTCTGTTGACCGGTAACTTTGATTAGCTCAGTTTTCAGCTGGTCGCAGTAGATGAGCACAGAGGCTCGGCTGCCCCGATCCAGGCCCCTCTCCTGGCTGAGGCCCTCCAAGTGGGAACGGGACAGGACTGTGGGCCGCAGGGCGCAGAGATCTGGTGAACGGTGCTCAAAGATCATCGGAGACTAATGGGATCGCTGGGCACACTTGGTTTTCTAGAACTACGTGTTACCAAAAGCCACAGAAAGAAAAAAGCTCAAAGAGCAAAACAAAAACTAAAACCTGAGCACTGCCAGCGGGAATGAGTCTTGACAATGACGGCTGAGCCCGTATCCCAGGCTCGGACACGTGGGCACTGGGTTTTAAATGGCCACCAAAACGTGGATGGCGAGGCAGAGCACCCCGAGCTGAGCAGCAGCTCCCACACAAACGTGCCGCTGCGTAGCGGTCAGAGCAGTAGCGCCTCTGGCCTCGAGAGCCAGGAGGTGCTGCTGAGGCCGTGGACTGCAGTCTTCCACCAAGGCTGTGTGGAAGTCACCGGGCTCGGCGCAGACACTTCCGTCTGCTGGCCAGCAGGCAGATCGCCATGGCCCCACACTGAGGTTCATATAGCACCTACTATGTAAGTATTCATGAAGGAAGTGGATACAGGGGGAAAGGACTGGCTGACAGCTTCGAGTGGCAGCCGACGTCATGTGCTTTAGGGAAGCTAGAGCTGCGCTGGGTGATGGCCTGCAGCTCGTCAAAGATCCGGCCACATAGCTGTGATGTAGGGTGGGATACAAGTTCCACTTAGAACAAAGGGCAGAAGACTACAGCTCTCCACTTGCTTACTTTCACATGTAACACAAGATCAGAGTTATATTCTTCTCCCCTTTTTTTTCCTTTCCTTACAAAAATTTTGGAAAATACAGAGTTATATTTATGGAGTTTTCAAAGTGTTTCAAGAGTCTAGTATTACGATTATGGTATTCACTTTGCAAGACTTATGCTTCAAACAAGAATGGTATTATCTTTTTTTTTTTTTTGAGACAAGAGTCTCAGGATGTAGCCCAGGCTGGCCTAGAACTCTGTCTTCTTGCATGCTAGGCCTGTACCACGGCACTTAGCCTGGAAAGTCAGTTTTTAAAAACACACAACTGAAGTCCAATGTGTGTTATACTGTTCATATTCAGCATGTATTAGTTTATCATTATGGAAGTTGTTAGCATTTATTTTTTAAAAATTGATTATATTTAAAGTTTAGAACAACTTTACAAAACCATTGTGCAAAGGTCGCCGTAAAAGGGTGACACTGTTGGTTTAGAAACAAGCTGGCTTACCTATCTACATTTCCTTATTCTTGGTAAAAGTGAAGACATACTACTTAAAAATAATGCTTTTTAAATAGTAAAATATACAATAGATTCCTGAGCATAACAAAAATATCTTGAAAATTTGTGGTCATTTGAAGTATAAAATAGCAAGTGTAAGAATAGCATGATTGTAAAACCACTGTCCCAAAGCTTATAAACAGTACAAAATAGATTGCCTTTTCCGAGTGCATAATTATACATTAGTGCAAACAACGATCTTCCAAATTTAATGGCCACAGATCTCAAAGGTTCGCAGAGGTGCGCAACACATGGAACTTCTTTAGTGTCATGCGAACTGAACCCAGTTCGCGATTGATCCGTTCCAGACGATCTTCCAAGGCTTCCTAGGTGGGAAAGGTGGAAGAAGTAAAATGAGAATTTTCTACCAAGTTCATCACCCATGATCATCACCAGGTTGGCCTTTCTTTTCATAAAGCAAGTATAAACTTTAAAATCATAGCTAGTTTGCTTTCTACACAAATCACATATTTTGTGTGTATCAGGAATTGACCTCAGGACCCTGCACTTGCCAGGCAGGCAGGGCACTGCTAGGCTAAATCTCTGGCCCCAAGTTACATTATTTTAAACTGAACGATCTGAATCAGCTTCTCAAACTTTGAAAATAAATGCTACACTTTAAAATATTCTCAGTATATGGAAGGAGGAGGAGGCGTTCTCCTCATGCTTCTCCAGACGTTTATCAGTGCTGCAAGCTGCCCAAGTGTGTATACATATTTTGGTGTAATATGTATACATAAAATGTTACATACTTTCTGCTGAGCTAAATCCCTGGCCCAACTTTAAAAACCTTTATCAGCATTAACTCCAATGGTATATTAAAATGAAACAAAATTATCTCTAACAACAGAATTATATGATTATGTTGGAGTGGTGGTATACTCCTATAATCCTACCACTCAGGAAGCTGAGGCAGGAAGAGTGTCACGAGTTTGGGGCCAGCCTGAACTACACAGTGAGTTCAAGCCAGATTAAACTATATAGTGAGACTGTCTCAGAAAATAAATTATACGTTTATTACAGAATATTTAGCAGACTGATAAGCAAAAAGAAATAGCAGCGGTTCCTCTTTCTTTCCTATTTTTGCATACATACATACATATGTACATACATATCCTTTTTAAAAAGGAAAGAGTCAAACAGAATCAAACTAGTATTTCAAAATATCATTCAACTGAACTTTCTTGCTATATTATAAACTATAGTTCTTTGAAATTAATGTAAAAAATTCTAGCATGCTTAATATGTTTAACCAGGAATCTTTTAGAACAAATTTGGGTTGCTTCTAATTTTAATACTGTAAGTACAGCGGTAATACATTTCTGAAACACAAGAAAGACTTTGCAAGTCTATAAGTACTTCCCTACAACTCACTCCCAGAAGTAAAGAGAAGTGCTAAGTGTCAGGGTCTGAACATGTCAAGTTTACTCTGGAAAGCTTGCAACCATTTTGGTTTCATCTGCAATAAATGGCACAAGCTTTTCTACATTCTGAGAATTGTTTCTGAGAAAACACCTACCACTGTGATAGATTTTGGGAGTTTTTTGGAGGGTACAGGGATTCGAACTCAGAGCCTCATGCTTGCCAGGTAGGCGCTGTACCACTGAGCTATATTCCGGGCCCATAATGAATTTTCATGCAATGCACGAGTTCAAACGTGTTCCACTGTTACTCGTTAGGCTGAACTGTGTCTTTCTTGCCGAGCTTGAGTTGCTGTGAACTGCATGTGAGCTCCCTCGGCTGCTCCCCACCTGCTACCTGGGGCCCTAATGAACTAAGGCAGCGCTGATGTCCTCGGACAGATTTCATGCCCTTCAAGTCTTATTTTAAGTACCAGTAAGAACTTATAATGTTCATTAAATAAAAATAAAATAAACATTTCTGATTTAGAAGCAGAGTATCAAGTTTTCCTTAAAAAACTATTTGAATTGTTTCATATGTTGAATCTTGGAAGTCATACAATAAAAATTTCCAGAATAAAAGCAGTAAAAAACCTTGGTGGGAGTACATGCCCTAGGAACAGCCTTGGCTGTTTGAGAATCTTTCCTTCTGGTATTTCATTCAGATCAGAATGAAAATGAATTTTAATTGAAATAAGGTGGCTGAAAAACTTGAGATTCATACTTGCTGTTTTGTTGAAAACATTACTAGACAAGATTTTGCTTTGGTTTTTTGTTTTGTTTTTGAGACAAAGTTTCTCTGCCCAGAAGGGCCGAGAACTAACTCATTATGGTCTTTCGGCCTCAGCCTCTCTAATGCTGGGACTGGAAGTGAATTTTAAATGTCCTATGATTTCATGCATTTTAACTTTCTTTGAAAAGCAACTAAAGAAACGCACGTGGGCCATGTCCCCTGCACTCCCTCCTGCTCGGTAATGGAATCACATCTCTGTCTAGCTCAGTTTAAGGCTTCACAGCCATTCCTGTTGCAAAGCGTCGTGCTTCCCATGCTCACTAATCACTAAATAATTTTAGAAACAAATGTTGGGCTGTCAAACAACAACAGAAACATGAATTTAACAGTGTACGATCTGGCTGGGTGTGGTGGCACAGGTCTATAATCCCAGCGCTCAGGAGGCCGAGGCAGGAGGTCCACTGTGAGTCTGAGGCCAGCCTGGGATACACAGTGAATTCAAGGCCAGTCTGGACTGCATAGTCTCAGAAAACCAAACCAAAACAAAGAGGACAAAAGAAACGATCTGCCATCTGCTCAAACATACTCTGTGGACAAGAACTATGCTGCTCAATGGCGAAGCACTTGCCCAGCATACACAAGGCCGTGAGGTCAATCCTCGGGAATTACAAAACAGAACAAAACGAGAAAGAAAAACACATTCACTTTCTCCCAAGTTACAATGACATGAATGCCATCTTTTTGATGTCTAAAGGTACAATCGGTTCTTATTTCTAAAGGAGCAGACCGTCGTGACATAACTACGACCAACAGGCAGGCAGAAGCTTCTGACCCACGGCCGCTTCAGTTCTGCTTCTAGCAGCATGCCCTGACTTTGCGGCTCCCCGGGGCACGGACTAGTACCGAGGCCTAGATACACTTGGGCTGTGACATTTCACCTGGTTCAGTCTGGTCTGCAGAGTGACTCTTCCTCCGGGAGAAGGCATTCGGCTGAGAGCTGCCTCGATCTGTTAACACACGCAAAAAAGAAACTTAAATAAGAATAAAAAGGTTCCAATTACCGGAAGGGAGGTTATGACACAGATTGGAAAGAAAAGCTTTCAGCTCAGTATTTTCTTGTCTCTTCTGGCTTCAGCCAGTTCCTGCTGTCATCTGTTGTCGATGACAGCAAGGCTCGCGCATTTCTGTTGCATCGTTGGGCCTCACAGCCCCAAACGGGGTCTGATTTGACTCAACAACCCTCTTCTGACTACTCTCTAGACAAAGCATAAGTTCAGAAAAAGATTTTTAAAATGTTTGTTTGTTTTACCTGGTCTTTTTCTTTTGTAAGTTCATCAAAAAATCGCTCCGTTTCAGCTAGGGTCCTAATTTTTGCTGTATATTCAAAATCATTACCCTGTGGTGTTACTGAGACAGGCTTACACTGCTCATAGCTAACTGATTTATTCTTCTCCAAGGCTGGTTGCATAGACACTGTCTTCGCTCTGTTCGGCAGGGGTTCAGGGTAAGAGCTATGACTAGTGCAGCTGTCGATGGCCTTTTCTGAAATACTTTTTTCTGTCAGAAAGGAAAGAAATTTCTTACCAACGTTCCCAATAGATCATATATATAAATAAAATATGCTGCCCAGCTTCACTTCTGAAAATAGTTATTATATAGCCTTAAGAAGTAATGAAGAGAGACATAATAATTAACTATATTTATTCAGTGCTTTTTGCTCCATGGAATTCTAAAGCTTTGCCTTCAAGTTTAACAACCTTCAGAACTTCCCCAAATGACCTGAACCAAACTTTAAATAAATGTAATTAAACTTTAAGAAAATAAATCAAAAGAAAACAGTTTTAGGACTAAACTCCTCACAGGGAACAGATGGACACCGACACTGAACAGTGACCACGTGTAGGGCCCAGCCAACTGATTTCACATATGTTATCACACAACTTTACTTTAAATTTGAGATACAAATGAGAAAAAAAAATTACGCAAAGCCAAAGTTGCTTATAAACTGTAGCGTTTGAAAGGAGAAAGAATAGCTACAGAGCATAGCTCTGATGACTAAACACTGACACCCAATATACCTGTTTCCCAATGAGGGTGACAGTGACAATAAAGTGAAACACTGTGAAGTAGAGGTCTCTGAGTAGAATAACATTTAAGCATATAATAGTCTAAGATAATATCTAGAATCTCAAAAAGATAACAGAATCTCAAAAAATAAAGAGACCATAACCACCGTTAGACTGGGCATGGTGGCACAAACTTGTAATCCCAGCACTCAGGAGGCTGAGGCAAGAGGACTGCTTCAAGTTTAAGGCCAGAGTGGGCTACAAAGTGAGTTCCAGGGCAGCCTGAACTACATAGTAAGACCCTGTCTCAAAAATGATAGTAATAATAATGATTTTAGGGAAAAAAATACCTTCTGAGTCATCTAGAGGAAGAAACTGGAGCTGCTTCCTTGGGTTGGACCGTTGCAATGTGGACACAGGAACCGTATCTAAATCGTCCAGAAGTATATTAAATCTATTGAATGGAGTAAGTTACACGTGAGAAAAAATGTTAACTGACTTTCCCAATCTTTACTAGTACAATGAGCTGGCATCCAACTAGCTCACATATTTAGATATTTTCTTGAAAGAAAGTTGGTCATATGATTTTCTAAAAATGAAATATGTCTCTTTTGTAACACAAAATTATACAGTATTCAGATACTAGAGACTTAAACCAAGTACCCACACTGTCCTTTCATGTTTAAGAAGCTGCCTGGCATCATTATCCTCATTTTACAGCAGAGGAGAGACTGCGCTGCGTGCTCCCGAGAGCCCGAGGGGCCGGGTCTAGACCAAGAGCGAGAGCCTCGCTCTGCCGCGCCCGGCCCCACTGCGGAGGGCTGTGCTTTCGAGGGTGGGCACAGCTGCCAGGCCGAGCCGCGTGCCGCCCACTTTCCTGCACCAATGACTCCAACATTTCCTCAGATCACGGACTTTTATAGAAAGATACAGAACTGTCATCCGATATCCAACAGCTGGACAGGTGCTGAGGCAGTATTTAAAATCTCATAGTGCAAATTTATAGAGTTAAAAACTTCATTATTGCAATACTTTATTTTTCATATGATACGCAGGTAAATAAGTTAGACCTAGAGTTCCCCCTGATAAACTCAAAAATTAGAGATAGCTAGTGGCAGAAATCGACATTTTAAAAATCAATAGTATAGGAAAGGAAGAAAAGAATTAATATGTGCTGCAGGTACCAGTTCCCCACAGCGAATGCAGTCATTATGCACTGCAAACATGGGCTAATACAAAGAAACTGTTAATATACATTTTATTCTGCAATTTTAGAGAACTTACCGAATTGGACTGCTTTCATTTTTGCTAATTAGATGACTAAATCCTGGGGACAAATTTTCTTTAGGGGACCGCTTTGGACTATAAGCCATCGTCACAGGTGTTAACATAATCTCTCTTTTTGCTAGAGAACAAAACAAAGAGGAAATATTCTTTTCCTTCTATACACCATAGGTTGTGCTGCCAGAACAATTTTACAGTATAAAACTTCCCCCTCATCTTATTTTATTTATTTTTTTCTGGCACCAGGAATTGAACTCAGGACCTTGCATCTGCCAGACAAACATGGCACCACTGAACTACATCACTGGCAGTCCCCCTCCTTTAGAGGAACATGCTTTCACTGTTAAGCCAGAGTCTGCCCTGCTGGTGGTGCAGTCCACCAGACTGTCTCAGCACAGACTGAAAACTGGTTTTTCAGGATTTTAGAAGTGGACTGGAAATGAGGGGAAAGCTCTAGTGTCCCAGCACTCCTTAACAGTGAATTCAGCACCTTGCAAGCTGCGGTAAAAGGAGCTAACGGAGTCCAGAAACTGAACACTTGTGCTTTCACACAAACCTGCACTCGGCTGGAGAGAAAAGGCGACTGAGGCCGAGTAACTGGGCTGAGGTCGGGGAGGAGCACCGTCTCCGTGGACTAGTGTAAACTGTCTGAATTAATTAATGTTTAGCTGATAGCTGCGTGCTCTCAAAAACTCTGAAGTGGTTTTACTTGCAGACAATCTACTAGACACACAAAAACATCTGACTTTAATTCCTGGAGGTTTCTCAGGTTTAGGGTCCGTGAGTCGGACAGCTGTGGTCAGGGAACGAGGAAAAGCGCGTGTCGGGAGGCCTGCGCTGGGGAGGGGCGGAGACGGCGGCAGGGCTCACACGCCACCCCAGCCCCGGGCGACGGGTCCAGCTCTTACTTGGAGCACTGGATTTGCGATTTGAAGGTGGCAAAGACGACGATCTCTGGGAGGCAGAATTCTGTCTCTTTTGCCTCTGTTGGACCCACTTCTCTGGGGAACGACTTGTGCTGCCTGAAGATTCAACTTGCTGAGGGTTCACTAATTCTGTAACAGGCAAACGCAAAACAAAAAACAAATCAAAACAAACCCAGCTTCAGCTGCCTGCCTGTATTACAGATGGCACACTGCACAGGGTTCTTCTCAAGGCCTTTTTTTTTTTTTTTGGTGGCACTGGGGGTGCTAAGCCCAAGGCCTTCAAGCTGAGCCTCACGTCCAGGCCTTTTTCATTTTTCATTTTCTTTTTTTCGACGAGATCACACTAAACTGTCAAAACTTCGCATGAACTCATGCTCCTCCTGCTCCAGCTCCTGAGGGCTAGCATTACAAGCATGTACCCTCATGCCCGGCTGAAAGCATTTCTTCTTACCATCAAGGCTGTAGTCATTATCTGCAAATGCTCATTATAAAGATAAAAATGCTTGATGAAGAAAAATGTGGGAGTTTATAATGAATTCACACTGGCTTCCTGTTTACATTTGAAGCAGTGGAGGTGATTTGTCAGGAGTTTATTTTTAGGAAGCAGGTTACTAATTTGTTTACTAGGAGGCTGCTGAGTGGCTGCAACCCCAGAGATTCCAAGACAGAGGAGAAAGTAAGGAGACAAGGGGTTGACCTGATCTGTGAAACACAGCACCACAGATACTTCTTGTCTCTCTCCAGATGCTCAAGAACCAAGAGAAGGAAGAAAAATGGGAAACGTTAATAATTCACTTTATGAACATCAGAAGTTGGTCGCAAAAAGGATCAATTGATATAATTTTTTTTTTTTTTTTAGACAGGGTCTCAATTTGTAGTTCAGGCTGGCCCTGAGCTCAGCTCAAACTCACAGCAATCCTCCTGCCTCTGCCTCCTGAGTGCTGGGATTACAAGCCTAAACCACCACGCCCAGCATTTGGTATGTGGTACTGACTGCTGATGAATTACCATGCCCAGCATTGCGGTATGTGGTTACCGAGGACTGAACCCGGGACCTTGTGCTTGCAAGGCAAGTGCCAGAACCACTGAGCTAAATCCTCAACAGAGGCCTTTTTAATAATCAACGTAATATGTAATTTGTTTTGTATAAAAGGTACATGTTATGCCAGGACTGTGATAAATGACAAACGAGGGGATTCAATTATCTATGAAATGGGCTAAAGAAGCAGGATCGTAAATTAAATTGCACTGCATTACCTGAGGAATTTAATTTTTAGGAGGTAATATAAATGAGGAAGGAGAGAAAAGTCCTCTATTTATTTATATAAAGAAGCAATAAAGTAAATACTTACTACTTGAGGTATCCTCTTTCTCTGTCTGTGTCCCCCAATTTTTAAATATTTTTTCTTCATCAAGTTCTTTTAAAGCTTTCATGATTGGCGTGTCCAAAGTCTCTTTCTGTTTTTTAATCAGGAAGCTTGTCGGTGAACTTCCAGGGGAAGAATTCTTTTCCGGAGAAGAACAGTACCTTAAATAGTAATTGTAACCATAAGTGCGGCCGAATAGGTGGGCTCTGGCTATGAGTGTATAAATGGATGCCTTAATCTTGGGCTTCCAGAGCACAAGGGAGGGAACAGGAAGTGTCAGGGTTGTAACAGTGAAGCCCCATCACTATTTAATGTCCTTAGAAAAAAGAAGAAAGCGGGCCAGGAAGTTAGCTCAGTGGTTCTGGTGCCTGTCTTACAAATGCAAGGGCCTGGGTTCGATTCCCCAGTAACCATATACAATACCCCAGCAGCAATCAGTAAAGTGCCGGGCATGGTGGCTCACGCCTGTAATCCTAGTACTTGGGAGGCAGAGGCAGGAGGATTGCTGTGATGTGAGTTGGAGGCTGAGCTCAGGGCCAGCCTGAACTACAAAGCGAGACCCTGTCTCAAAAAAAAAAAAAAAAGAAAAAAGAAGAAAGCTGGGCTGAGTGGCGGACAACTGTAATCTCAGCTACTCAGTAGGCTGAGGCAGGAAGACCACAAATTCAGTGCCTGCCTGGGCAGCTTAGCAAGATCCTGTTCCAAAAAGAAAAAATGGGGCTGGGGCTGGGGCTGGGGTGGAGCTGGGGTATTAGCTCAGTGACAAAGTGCTCCTGAGCCCCTTCTGAGCACAGCAAAGAAGGGAAAATGAAAAAAAAAAACCAAGTCATCATGTTCTCTCGCCACACGTCTGGGACAGGCCATGGTAGGGCACATGTGGGAAGAAGCTCTTGAAGCATCGGATGGTGCCGGCACAGAGATCCCCACAACTGGAGAAACACCACGGAAGAGTGTTGAGGCAGCGAGACCAAGGAAGTCTGTTACAGCAGACCAAGCTACAGCACACAGCTTACAAGGGCTGCCAGGACTAACAGGACAGGTGACAGAGTTAACACTCTGCAGTAAACGCACATGCTTTACCGTGCAGACAACTGAAGTGGGGCCTGCACTTCCCAGCCTGTGTAGCACCCTACCATGTTATATTCGCTGGTTTGTTGTTTTTGTTTGTTTGGGTTGAGACAAGGTCTCCAGATGTAGTGCAGGCTGGCCTTGAACTCCTGCCGCAGACTCTCAGACGCTAGGACCACAGACATGCACCACCTCGCCCAGCCAGACATACTGTATCTGTCTGGCACCCTGGAGCACAGGACTGAGCTGAGCTGTTCATGGGAGTCGGGCGGTGCTCAAGGACTGTGTCACCCTGTGAGCCACCTTGCTCCTGAGCACAGGCAAGGATGCTCTGAGAGCCCACTTAAGTAGAAGATCTTAAATATGCTAGTGCCTCAAACTACAACAGAACACCCTACTGGACACACTGATGTATGCTTGTAATCCCTGCAGTCGGGAAGGCTGAAGCAGGAGCAGATGAGTTCAGTCTTTTTTTGCGGTAGCAGGGATCAAACTCAGGACTTGCCCTTGCAAGGAAGGCGCTAAAACCACTGAGCTTAAATCTCTAACCCAGGGTCAGAAGTTCAAACCCAGTCGGGGGAACTTGACAAGACTCTGTCTCAAAATAAAATAAATTTTTAAAACGGGAAGGTGAGAAAGCACTTTATTGCAAAGGCCCTAGGTTCAAAGTTCAGCATCATTTTTTTAAAAAAGGTCTTCAAAATTAAGACATTAAAGAATCAAAGAGACAGTTCTTGAGTGAGGATGTGGCTCTGTGATAGAGAACTTGCTCAGCATGCTACAAAGCATGGGTTCATCTCCAGCACTGAAAAATACAAAACAAGGTAAGAGAGACATAGCTTGTCTATCTTTCTGAACATTTAAGGTCCCTGGATCACTAAGAAAGCAGAGTACTCCGAGCCACATGTTATCTGCTGCAGCGGCCATCTTACCCAGGACCGCAGAGCCCCTCCGGCGGGCCCTCGGCCTTCCCATCCTGGGTATCCAGCGGCTGGCCGGTGAAGATGGAGTACTCGGCGCCCGGGATCAGCCACTTCCGTCTGCTGACGTCCGTGGTCGCTCGTGTGCTGTGGGAATGAGAAACGTTCCACCTCGCACTTTAATTCAGACCTGCTTTCAGGCAGTATTTACATACCTGCACGGTGACTTAAAAACCGCATGCAGTTATCTACATTTCAGATACATGAATTCTACTTTAGTTTTAAACGATTGAACTGAACCGTTATTTTTTATTTCTGTTGCTTCTGAATATTCCCAAACTGCTGTCAAAATCTAATACTCACCAGGTATGGTGGCCCACACCTGTAATGCCAGCGTGTGGCAGACTGAGGCAGGAGGACTACCACAAGTTCAAAGCCAGACTGAACTACATGGTGAGACCCTGCCTCAAAACAAAAAACCTGGTCCTCACAGCTCACCCCAGAGGCCCCCATACCCTTCCTCCCCTGAGGGACAGGAAGCAGCGCTGCTTTTTTATTCCTTTAGACCAGCGCCATTCCATACAATTTTCTGCAAAACTATAAATGCTCTCCATCTGCACTGCCCAGCACAGCAGCCACAAGTCCTGCGCTGCTACTGAAACCTGAACAGGGGCTAGGGAGACCCCAGAGCCACCTGTCACATGTGGCATCAGCATGGCTCTGGATGATTCTGTCCTCCGCGTTTTCAGGAAAACCCTGCTGGCCTGAGGGTGGCCCTTCCCTAGATCTGGGGTTGTGCTCGGCTGCTCATCGTCTCCGTGCCTGATCCCACCTAGGAGCTGTCCTTGACTTCTGCCCAGCAGCCTGAGCCTCTGCTCCTCAGCCGTCCACCTGCAAGGACAGCGCTGGGCTGTCATCACCAGAGATCACGCCCCTTCTGGACACCAGCTCTCCAAGTCTCCTTTTCTGTCCCTTAGCTTGCAGCTCAAACGCCACCACGGGAGCCAGCCTGCCAGCCCAGGCTCTTCCTGGTCACCAGCCCTTGAGGGCTTCGCGGCTTCCTCTTTATCTGCTCCAAGGCACACTCAGCATGCTCCCCTCCCACGGCTGGCGGGCTGCTGTGACCTCCCTCCCCGCCTGCACTCCCACAGCTGAACCTGGCTGGGGAAACTCACCCAGCCGAGCAGATCCGTCGCCTCCATCTGCAGCGGACACCTGACCTCAGCTGGCCGCACACCCAGCCATCATCACAACCACCCACCCTCCTTTGACTCTATCTTATTTCTTCGGTGACTAGTTTTCTATGGTTTCTTCGGGGGTTTGGAGGGGGTCCCCTCTCCCTCCTTTTTCTTTTTCTACTCTGAGACAGGGTGTTGTTTAGTCACTATTTGCCAAGTCTGGACTCAAACTTACAGCCCTCCTGACTGCCGCCCAGAGTGCCGCCCAGGGTTACAGGTTGAGTTCTATAGCTGGCCTGTAGCTTATTGACAGATAGGTCAGGAGCTGGAAAACTTTTTCTATAAAGGACGGGACAGAAAATATTTTAAGTTTCATGAATCTGAAAGTGTCTGTCTCAAGTACTCAACTTGGCCATTGTCATTCAAAAGCAGTTGCAGACAATACACAAATGAGTAAGAGTACTTGTGTTCCGGGAAACTTTATTTATAAACTCTAACATTTACATTTCTTATAGTTTCCCTGTTGTGAAATATTACTCTTTTTTTTTTAAAGCACTTAAATAGTAGAAACCATTCTTTACTCACATAACTTACAACAGGCTGTGCAGGCTGGACTCGCCATCCCGGCTCCGATTCTTGTGTGCCCCTCGGGACGCCACCCCATGCACGCACGTTACCACGTGACCACCCACTGTCCCGGACCCATCCGACCCCACCTCTCTCTAAGCTATCAGCCTGCAAGGCCGGCGGATCCCGCCAGCAGCTCTCAGCCCTCACATCAGCAGCACGCAACACCTATGACTAGGAACTTGTGTTTTTCTGCTAGTTTTGTCAGCTTTTTCTCATGCTCCTTTACCAACTCCTCTACTAAACTTCAAAACAGGGTTCTCCTCAGCTCTACACGGTGGCACACTCCTATAACCCCAGGACTCTGGAAGGCTGAGGTGCAAAGATCCCAACATCAAGCCCAGATGGGCAATTTATCAACTTAGAAAGACCCTGTCTAGGGCAACGATGTAGCTCGGTGACACAGCGCCTGCCTGGCAAGCACAAGGTCCTGAGTTCGATCCCCAAGACCAAAAAATAAAAACACCTAGTCTCAAAATAAAATAGATTTTCTAAAAGGGCTGGAGCTGTAACTCAGTATAAAGTTTGTGGTTTAACCTACGTTTCACAAAGGGGCAAGGAGGGGGGAGGGTGTGTGGGGATGTGAACCCACCGCTCACCAAACCACTCAGTTCCCACCCTATCTCACAGCTCTAAGATGATTCCAAAATCTGTAACTCCAGCCTAAGACATTACTTTTAAGCCTCAAACTTAAGTTTCTCATTGTCCATTTGATTTCTACTTACTTTCCTTTTTTATTTATTTTTTTTATTTTTCTGAGACAGGGTCTCACTTTGTAGTTCAGGCTGGTCCTGAGCTCACTATGTAGCCCAGGTCAGCCTTGAACACACAGCAGTCCTCCTGCCTCTGCCTCCTAAGTGCCGGGATTACAGTCATGAGCCACCAGGCACAGAATTGTGGTGTGTGCTTACTGGGATCAAAGCTGGGTTTATGTACTTGCAAGGCAGGCTCCAGAACCACTGAGCCAAATCCCCAACCCAATAAAGAATTTTTAAAATATTCACAATGGGAAACTTCTGATCTCTCAGCTGGATCAATACACATAGCACTTTTAGAAGTCCAAGTCGGAAACCCTGAGCGATTCCAGGCCCTCGCCCTCACCGTGCCAGCCAATTCACAAGATGCTCTGTGGACTCTACCTCTAGGATTCTCAGCGACCCCAGTGATCACACTCTCTCCCCGGCACTGCAAGAGCTTAACTACTGTCCCTGCTTCCACTCTTTCTTCTCCATCCTTCCCTCACAGCAGAAATATTTGCAACGTGAATCCCAAATAACACCATTTTACTCTACAAAAACACTCCAAGGGTTCTTAACAGACCAGTGAAGTCCAGACTCCCAATCATGACCTAGAAAACCAGGGCGCCTTTCCCTCTTTCTGGGGACGTCCGGGGCACAGGTGCCTCCCTTGGGTCCTTCAACATGCTCATTTCTCTGTGAAGACTTGTCCCCATCCTTTGCCCTCCACAACATTCTGCTCCAACAACTCTCCACATTTTGCCTCCTGCTTATCTGTCACCATCAGAAAAAGACCTCTTTGAGCCTTAATATTATTTATTTATTTATTTGTAATTTTTTGTTTGTTTTTTGAGACAAGGTCTCGTTTTGTCATTCAGGCAGGCCCTGAACTCACTATGCAGCCCAGGCTGGCCTCGAACTCAGCAGTCCTCCTGCCTCTGCCCCCCGAGTGCTGGGATGCCAGGCCTGAGCCGCCAGGCCCCGCCTTCTTTGCCTCTTAACTTTTGGTTCCTCTTTTTATTCTCTCAAATACTCAATGCTAGTTATTTACCATATTTTTTGTTTAAATAAAAGAATTCATTATATTCTACTGAGACTAATAAATAAAGATCCAGAAAAAGTAACTCAGTTGATAATTACAAATGAGGTTAGGGTGCCACTAAGTTGTCCATGCTGGCCTCAAATTTGTGACTCTCGCGTGCAGCGGGGGTTCCAGGAGAGCACGACCTCCCCAGGCTCAGTCATTTCTTTTTTCCTGGTCCTGGGTATTGAACTCAGGTCTTCATGAGAGGCAGGCAAGTGCAGCACAGCTGAGCTACTTCCCCCTCCCGGTAATTTTTTATATACATCTAAATTCTGTCAAGATCTTGAACCTGAATTTCTAATGATTTAAATAGAAGAGTTTTCCCCTTTGATACAAATATGCACTTAAATTCGAGTTCTACAGAAGTTACATGAAATAACTTACTTGGCACGTGAGGGTCTCATGTGAGTTTTAGAATTGTGACGCAGAGTTAACATATTTTCATGCTCCACTTGCTTCACTTGAGCTTCAAGTTTTGAAATCGTTCTAATTCAAAAGCAATATGATAAATTAAGTACACTTCAACAAACTTAAAATAAAGCACCACTAAATTTACTTATTTATTTTTATTCTTTTGTTTTTTTGAGACAGGGTCATGCTGGTTCAGACTGGACTTGAACTCACTACGAAGCCCAGGCTGGCCTCAAACCCACAGCAATCCTCCTGCCTCAGCCCCCTGAGTGTTGGGATTACCATACCCAGCATAAAATAACAGTCATTTCTAGAAAAGGCATATGAAAGAGTTATCTCTCTATATCTTTTTCATAGTAAATTATCACCATTAAACTTTTAAAAGTTGAGAGCAAAATTAAAGAAAATAAGCAGAAAAAAACGTTAGGGTCTACAAGGAAGATTTAGCAAATGAGACAATGAATGGAAATATAGCAAGTAAAAAGTTACATAAATTTGACAACCAATCAAAAACATGTATAAATTGAATATAAAATAAACTGCATTTTAGCATGGTTAATTACAATATGCATGTATTCATGAACACAAAGAATAACAATTTCACAAAACAGAAAGCAAGTTTAACTTCCAAATAAAGGTGTTAAAAAGAACTCCCTAGTTATTAAAAGCAGCACTGGCTAAAATATCCTGAGCAACTCTTTACCTTTTAGCAATTAGCCTCGTCATAGTTAGAGTAAAAGCCCATGTGAAGTCTACCAGGAGAAGATAACGACTTGGACCGGTTGTTTCCAGATCATCTGCCCTTCCTTTTGTTCTTCTAAACTTTATGGACCTTCATTTCCTTTTCTAAACTAGAATGCTCCCTACACTGACACAAGGCTGATGCTTATACCAATTTAATAAAAGGAGCTGCCGCTAGAATCAATGAACTAAGAAAGCGTGTAAAAAACTGACACAGTTTTCCTGTCCTTCCGACTGCAGTGAAATTCTAAGGAAGGGTATGACTGACATCAAAGGAAAACATACAAATATGCTCTAAGCCAGTTAAGATGCTTCTTACAACAAGAAGCATAGTGACTCTGTTCCTACAAACTAAGTAAATCAGGATAATAATAAGGCTCCAATCCAAATCTGCATGAAGGTGGGTGAAGAGATGTGTAAGAAACTCTGCTACGCAGACTCTGTGCCCTGTTGCTCCACCTCAGCCTGGTGCTGGGGCAGAACCCAGTACGTGGCACACGCTAAACACACGCCCGTACGTGCGCAGCTTTGTTTTCTTCCAGAAGTACGAAAATAATTGAGTGAACAAGATTGCTTTATTCCTCCTTTGGATTTCTCTCTCTCTCTCTCTCTTTTTTTTTTTTTTGCTTTATTTGTTTTGTTTTGTTTTGTTTTGTTTGAAGTAGGTTCTTACTGTGGAACCCAGGCTGGCCTTGAACTCAGCTACTCTCCTGCCTCAGCCTCCTCAGTGCTGGAATTATATAGGCATGGGCCACCATACCTTACTTAGACTGCTTTGTAAAATTCTTTCCAATGATTACACATCATTCAGATTCTGCTGATCCTGCACAAACACGTAATGCTTGGGGAAATGCATACCTGCTAGGCACAGCCAGAAATGCAGTCTAATCACTTAAAAATCCAGAGCCAGGTGTAAAGGCTATAAAGGTTGGGGTCCCAGTTGCCCAGAATGAATCAGCCTCTGGGACCTACCTCTAGCACCACACACACTTTAACAAACTTCCTTTTTTATTATCCTTAATACAGACACTTAAAAAAAAAATAAGGTATTTCCTATTAGTAAGACAACTTTACCTTTTCAAGTCAGAAATCTGAGTATGTGCATCAAGTAATTTGTTTTCAGTTGTATTTAATGCATCCTAAGAAAATAAAGAGAAAATTCAGATAACTCAAGGTACATATTTCTATTCTTTTCATTCAAAATGCTAATACAATACCAATTTAAGGCCAAGCCAGCTGGCCACAAATTGGACAGATACAATGTATGCAAGTACAGGGTCAACCAGAGCCAGGACAGATAACAAGAGAAAAGGACAAGAGGGCACAATGCCAGCCTGTACAAGTCACCCTGCTCCGGTCCCCTGAAGATACTGGAGCTCATCACGCTCTGCTGTGTTAGGAACAATACAGTGATAAAACACAGACTTGGGCCACAAATTTGATCAGCAGCTCAGCAGAAGGACAGAGGAAATGATACCTTTGCTAGCAATGTGATTCGCTCCTGAATTCAGAGCCTTGGGCGGCAGGCTGAGCAGCTGGAAGCCTGCATGTCAGCCCAAAGTCAGGCCTGACCCCACCTGCCGGGGGCGTTGTTACAAGGGCCTATCAAATCAGATATGCAGTCTCCAAATAGACTCTTTGTTAAGAAATCTGCCATGACGAATAAGCTCATACAACCCCACGAAAAACCTAAGGCTTTGCAACTAAAAACTATATTTAAGCAGTGTTATCTAATTAATTGCATCTGTATGGTTCCTTATGCTCTTTTAAACAATTTAATCTCAATCCATCTCAAACGCAATAACCATTCAAAAATTCTTATTAAATGAATTAGTTATCTAACTTGTGAGTTGAGTGGGGCAGCTATTTAAAAATAAGGCTATCAAGGAGGATGAGCACAGGGCCTAGTTCTCAGTGAGGGTGGAGGAGGAGGAGAAAGAGAAGAGGAAAGAGGTCTGGTCTCTAAGGCCCCTGAGGTGCTGTGGTCCTCACATGAAACCCAGAACAGAGGCTGGGGTCCATTACCTTTATTCGTCCATGTTCCTTTCCCAGGGACTCGTATTCTCCTAAGAGCTACAAAGAAAAACAATTGTACCACAAAATTAAACATCATAACAGCCAAGGGACAGTCTAACACTATATCCCACACCTTTCAAAACTGCCAATGTTATGCATAAGAAAGGATGGCACACAACTGATGATGCTGGTAAAAGGTATATGATGACTCCTGATATTATTCTTGCAATTTCTTTCTTTTCTTTTCGTGTGTGTGTGTGCGTGTGTGTGTGTGACCTTAAAATTTTTTTAATTTAAAATTACTGCAAAAGGAAAAATTGAGAGGCACGGTGGCAGTGAATTTGAGCCCAGACAGGGCAACAAAGGTCTCCCTAGTTTAGGCTGGCGTCAAACCCACCATGATCCTGCCTCAACTGCTGGAGTGCTGGGATCACAGGTGTGTGCCACCGCCCTTGGCCTAAACTGTTGCATATTATGTTTTGTGAAATTACTTCTACAGAATAAAAATACAATGCACTATACTATATAATATATATTATACTATACCAGGTAATACATAATAATGTAATATAATCACTTATAATTTACTTTAAAATATATACACTGAAACTTCTAATTAAAGAAGACAGATTCATTACACAATTTTCTTCTCTTTCTCTGAAGATCCCATTAAATTAAACAATGAAGAAATCAAAGTGAAAACAAAAGTGGTGACCATACAGGTAAGATATTTTAATAAAACACCATTTCAAAAGCAAACAGAGCCAGGCATAGCAGCTTCACCACTCCACCTGGTGCACAGCTGTGATCCTGCAACTCTGTCTGGGAGGCTCAAGCAGAAGAATCATGAATTCAGAGCAGCCTGAGTAACATAGACTTAATAAGATGCTGTTTCAATAAAAAAAGCAGAGGCCGGGGATTTAGCTCAGTGGTTCCAGTGTCTGCCTGGCAAGCGTGAGATCTCGAGTTCAATTCCTGGTACCACACACCACGATGCCAGTCAGGGTGGCTCAGGCCTGTCATCCCAGCCCTTAGGAGACAGAGGCAGGAAGACTGCCAAGAGTTTAAGGCTAGCCTGGGCTACAAAGTGAGGCCCTGTCTCAAAAATAAATAAAAAAATAAAATAACAAAATAAGAAAATGAAATAAGGGCTAGGGATGTAGTTCAGTATCAAGGTCCTGGGTTCAGTTTCTAATGGCAAAAACAAAAAAATAGCATGAAGTTTAAAAAAAAAAGGTATACACCGAGAACAGATAACTACAATACTACAGTCATTTAATATTAATCACATTGACAGAAAATAAGAGATCAGACAAAACCAAGCACTGGAAATAATTCAGAAAACTACATATTCTCATACTCTACTCACAGGGCAAATAAACTGGTACAACCATTTCAGAGAACAATTTAGCAGTGTCTAGTATGGAGGACAATCCTCATACCTGAGGTCTCAGATATCATGCTCTGAGACATACATTCATGTGAGGCTATATTCCCTAATAATTCCTTCGGCACTATTTATAGTCCCATTAACTACTGCAGAACCTTGCTATGTCCCATCAAGGAGTGGTATATATTTCCCTTGCCCTAGATCCTGTGCAGGACTTTGAGACTGTTTAAAAAGCAGAATGTGGGCTGGGTATGTAGCTCAGTGATGCCACACCTGCCTGGCAAATGCGAGGTCTTGAGTTCAATCCTCAGAACTGGAAAAAAAAAAAAGCAGAATATGCTGGGTACAGTGTTGCATGCCTGTAATCCCAGGCCTTAGGAAGCTGAGGCAGGAGGATTGCTATTAGTATGAAGCAAGCCTGGGCTACAAAGTCGGTTCAAACTCAGGATCTTGTGCTTGCAAGGCAGGCACCAGAACCACTGAGCTAAATCCCCAGCCCTTCTTTTTTATTTTTACAGGGACTCACACTCTACAGTTTGTCCTGGGTCTCAGAGAAGACTTTGGACTTTTTCAGCAATGCTGAAATTGTTGAAGACTTTGTTCTCAGAGATAAACTAAACGCATTTTATACAGAGTTACACATGAGTCTCCTGGCGCCAGGGGCAGAATATTGTGATTTTGAATGTCCCCTGAAGGTTTAGAGGGGCTTCTGAAAAATGATTGGATTATGGGGTGCTTTAGCTGCTACTACCAGGTGGCACCTGGTTAGACGCAAGTTACTAGGGCATGGAAAGGTGTATCTCTCCCCTCCGTTGCTTCCACTTCTCGCTGCCTCCTGGTAGTCATGATGTGACCAGCATCTCCTTCACTATGTCCTTCTGCCACATTCAGCAGCCCTGAGGCTAGTGGACTATGGAAATGTGGCCAAAAATAAAGCTGTCTTCCTTTAAGAAGTGACTACCCTGTATTATCTCAGCAACAAGAAAGTGACTAAGACACTCAGCATTCTGCAGGAAAACTGAGAGTTCAAGGTCAGCCTAGACTACCCTGTCCTTAAAAAACAAAAGCTTCAGAATATTAAATGCAGCACAATAGCTTTTGCAAAAATCCTTTAAGACATGCTAAAGAAGTAACATTGGTTAAGGATACATATAGTCATGATCACAGACAGATTTACATCGGTCATTCCCACGAAGGTAGAGGTAATTAAAAAAGGGTACATGAGAAACTTCAACTGTAATATTTATTTCTTAAAATAGGTGGTAGGTCTGTATATATAGTTATATTATTCTTTATCTCTTTTTATAAACTTGAAATATTTCAAATGCATTTAAATGAAACCAATAAATGAAAGGTAAATGTAGCAACATAATGTACCTCAGAAACAATGTTGAGAGGAAAATATGGGCTCCGACAGGATGCAATTATACAGTTTAAGAACATATAAAACATTAACAGTAACCGGGTGAGTGATAGGCCTATAATCCCAGGACTCTGGGAGGCAGAGGCAGGAGAATTCCAAGATTAAGCCCAATTCGAGCAATTTAGCAAAACTCTGTCTCAAAATAAAAATACAAAAAAAGCTGGGGAAGTAGCTTAGTGAAAACATTCTGGGTTCAATCCCCAACATCAAAAACAACAACAATAAGAGAAAAACAAAAAATCTCCAGTGTAAGCAGTCCCTCAAGTGGCCAGCAAAATAATGAAAAAGCCCTGAGACAAATCACTGCAGGATTTCAGAACACAGAGAAAAGACAAGATCGTCAGCACCTCTACAGGAGGAAGAGCGAGGTCACAAGGGGCAGGTGACAGAGCCGAGGTCCTCCACAGCACCATCTCTGGAAGGCAGTCAGAGGGAATGACCAGAACTGACTAGAGTCGCGAAGTCATGTGCGCAACTGCACCCCAACCCCGGCTTTGAAACCTGTATATGGACTTACTGCCAGAGCGAGCACTGGTTTTGAGATCTGAATAATCACTTACATGAATTATATTCATGAAAATAAATGTTAAAAAACTAAAGCTGCCATGTAGAAAATGTCAAGACTAGCCAGGCGTGGTGGTGCATATCTATACTCTCTCACTTGTGAGGCTGAGGCAGGAGGACGACCTGAGTTTGAGGCCAGCCTGGACTACACAGTAAGTTCAAGGCCAACCTGAGATACATACATAGCAAGACTCCATCTCAAAAAACAAAACAAAACAATATCAAGACTAAATAACTTGATGTACTTTATGTACTGAAATAAGTACTATGAAAAAAGACTGAGAAAAACAGGAAAAAAATGTACAACCTGCAACCTAATTCAGTATCAATGTTATCCAAAAATACTTTTTTGGTACCGGGGGTTGAACTCAGGACCTTGCACTTATGAGGGAAGTGCAGTGCCACTGAGCTAAATCTCCAGCCCTGTTATCCAAATTTTAAGTGAGAATAAATCAAAGTGAAAAATTCAATCAAACCTGTTTTAAACCTAGCTCACACCATTTTACACTGGCAGACACACAGCATGAGAGCTCAAAAGGTGACTTTCTAGAGACAGAAAAGGACAGAGCAAAGCTTCCGGCTGCAAGCTGGACCGCCTCCACAGGAGGGCTTCTCTGTGGCTACTGCAAAGGGACCTAAAACCAAAATAAACTTGGAAGGAATCATCACAGCAGACAAAAACAGAGTCAAACAAAGGTCTTATTATTTGTTACTTACGTCTTGAAACATTTTGCTTTCTTGTTTTAACCGAGCTTCTTTATCATCTGAGAGTTTGTAAGCATTCTCAAATGCTTCTTCTAAATCCTGCAATCTAGACTTTAGTCGCAAGATAGTATTGTCTTTTTCTTTATTATTTGTTCTCATTTCCTCAATTCGTTCCTGCAAAATTTTGGAGGCACTGCTGGCTGCACAAAAGCGTTCTCTCAAATCATTCTACAAAATAAACATGAAGATAAGGTTTTTTAAATGAAAAATAGATGTCACAATAAATTACGAGCATTAGAATTCTAAAAGAAAGAACACAAATAGAAATAAACAGACTTAATTCTTTGATTTATCCTGAGATGAGAATCTAGAAAGAAGTTCTCTACTAGAGCAACTGCTTGAAGTATGCTGAGGTGAAGTACGTCAGAGGCCCTGTGATTCCAGGACTCGCTGAATGCACAGGCCCTGTGGATCACCTCATGAGGAAGAAGTAAGCACAGCTTCCAGAGACTGTTCCGGAAGCCGAGTTGAGATTTGTTACCCAACATTAATATCTGGAAGAGAAACATTTCTTTCCCGTATTCTCTTGCTACAACAACAGAAAATTCAAAATGGGAAGTAAGCTGTGTCATATACTGGTACAAATTCTCATTGTTCAGTGCAATCATGATGTGTATATGTAATGCACCAACAAAGATTGCATTAAATTTAAAAAAAAAAAAAGAAAAAGAAACTCAAGCAGGGGCCAGGGATTTAGCTCAGTGGTTGCAGCACCTGTCCTACAAGTGCAAGGGCCCAGGTTCAATCCCTGGTAACCACAGAGAGCAATGCTGGGCATGGTGACTCACACCCACCAGTAACCAGAACCACATACCACAGTGCTGGGCGTGGTGGCTCACACCTGTAATCCCAGCACTCAGGAGGCAGAGGCAGGAGGATTGCTGTGAGTTCAAGGCTGAGCTCAGCGCCAGCCTGAACTACAAAAGCAAGACCCTGTCTCAAAAAAAAAAAAAAAATTAAAAATAGAAATTTCATTCCAAGAGGAGAATGTGGCTCTGTGGTAGAGCACATAATCTGCATGCTCAAACCGCTGCATACTGTCTTCACACCCCAGCACACACACAACACACACATTCACGGGAGTAGCATCCTTAACAGCCAAAAGGCAGAAACGATCTGAACCTCCATCACCTGAAAAAACAACATGCGCACCACAGAGAGCATGGCACTGACCGCAGAGAGCACTGACAGAGCCGTGAAAGCCGAAAACCAGAAGTGAGAGGAGCCAGTCAGAAAAGCCCGCGCGGCCCACGATTTCATTTACATCAATCTCCCGAACAAGCGAATCCACAGGAACTAAAAGAGAAGCCAGGCAGGACTGTCTCCAGTTTGAGGCCAACCTGAGCTACACAGTGAGTTCGAGGGCAGCCTGGACTACATGGTGAGACCTTGTGTGACAAAAAGCAGCAGCTGGGTTAGGAGTTGGGAACAGGGATGTCTAGGGTGCTGGCAAAGAGAGATGGAGTTTCCTTTCTTTCTCCCACCCCACCCCGGTACTGGGAAATAAACCTAAGAAGGGCTGAGAAACATCCTCAGCTCTGTTGAAATTTGTATTCTGAGGGGCCAGGGATCTAGCTCAGTGACACCGTACCTGCCTTCCAACTGCAAGGTCCAGAGTTCAATCCCCAGTACCAAAAAATGATTTTTCTATTTTGAGATAGGTTCTCCCTAAGTCGTCTAGGATAGACTTAAACTTACAATCTTCCTGACTCAGCCTCCCCCAGTAGCTTAGGAGTACAGGTGTGTGCGACCACACTTAGTTGGAATTCCTTTTTGATTAAGGAAAACATTCTGTAATTGATAGTGACGATGGCTACACACTCGATTTACTAAATATTTAATTATGTACTTTGAAAGGATGAGTTTTATGCTATTCAAATTATATTAAAAAGGAAACAAAATGTTTGAAAGGATAAGAGCTTATGGCATCATGTGAAGCCAGCAGTAACAAAAATACAAACCAATGTAGTAAGATCCTTAAGGAGAAAATGTTATCATACCATAGTGCCTGGAGTTCAGTTCATAAAAATTATTTTTAATCATTAAATCACTAGAATAAAAAATTAGAAAAAAAGAGAATACTTACCACTTCTATTTCCAGTAAGTTATTCTTATTTTCCAATGTTCTCACACGACCAGTAGCTTCAAGCAAAGCACTATCTAACTGGCCACATCTAAAAGCCATTAAATATATTTTCAATTAGAAAATAAAATAACTTATCTTAAAAGTACTACACTGAAAAAACAAAAGAATTTTTAAAAACAATAGTATTACATAAATCTAACTGATCCACCAATATATAAAACTAATTTCCAGTGTGAGTGGAAACTAATATGCCATTTAAAAAAAATATATCCCAAAGAATTATATGATATTCTAGTATCTGAAGAAAATAATCATACAGGCTGGGAATTTAGCTCAGTGGTTCTGGTGCCTGTCCTACAAACACAAGGTCCCAAGTTCAATCCCTGGTAACCACATGCCACAGTGCCAGGTGTGGTGACTCGTGCCTGTAATCCCAGCACGCGGGAGGCAGAGGCAGGAGGATTGATGAGTTCAAGGCTGAGCTCAGGACCTGCCTGAACTACAAAGAGAGATCCTGTCTCAGAAAAAAAAAAATTTAATTTTTTTAAAAAAGAAAAGAATGATATGGAAAGATCCCTAAAAATATTAAGTGGGGCTGGTGGTGTAGCTCAGTGGCACAGCATATGCTTAGCATAAATGAGGTCCTGGTGTACTCACTGTTATCAAATAATAATAATAATAATAATATTAATTAAGTAAAAAAAGGCATTCTATGAACATACTTATGCTCACTGTAGCACTCTGCACAACAGGCAAAGGTAGAAGCAACACAAAGGTCCCTTAACAGATAAACAGATGAAAATGCACACACTGGCTGGGCATGGTGGATCACACCTGTAATCCCAGCACTCGGGAGGCATGCTGTGAGTTCAGGGTCAGCCTCAACCACAAAGCGAGACCCTGTCTGAAAAAACTAACTAAATAAATAAATACATTGGACTGAATCTTAAAAAGGAAGGAAATTCCGATATACGCGTAAGATTGAGTGAGATGAGGACCAATGCTGTGTGATTCTACTTGTGTTAGCAGTCAGATTTTCAGAAACAGGAAGTAGATCAATGACTGCCAGGGGCCAGGGGGAAGGATAACAAAATGAAAACAATTCTGGACATGGAAGCAACATGAATGAGACTGAAGCCACTGAACTGGACATTTAATGTAAATTCTGTTGTGGTTATAATTAAAAACTTTTAAAGACCAGGCATGGCAGCACGAGCACGTGTCCTCCAGCAGGAGCCTCCAGCAGGAGCCTCCCGGGAGGCTCAGGCAAGGGGGTCACTGTGACTCAGGGCCAGCCTGGACGACCTACCAAGACCCTGTCTCACAAAGAAAAGAAAGAAAAAATTTCAGAAAGCAAAATTTAAAAAAAAACCTGCACAAAATAGCCTGACCTTATTTGTGGGGGGAAAAAGGCTATTCGTATGCATTATGATTGCTGGAAAGATGCAAAAACTTCAATCTGTGATGTTGAGACTTAGCATGAATATATTCTCATAAAAACTTTCTTTGTAAAATTAATTATCATAGATCTTCAAAGTAACAAAATACACAGAAATCAGTTACTTTTTTTTTTTTTAAGTTTTTTTTGAGACAGGGTCTTGCTTTGTAGTTCAGGCTGGCCCGGAAGTCACTACGTAGCCCACGCAAGCCTTGAAGTCACAGCAATCCTCCTCCTGACTCTCAAGTGCTAGGATGACAGGCGTGAGCTGGCACTGTGGTGTGTGGTACTGATTACTGGTGGGCGTGAGTCTCCACACCCAGTACTGTTGTATGTGGTTACAGGGATCGAACCCTGGCCCCTGCGCTTATGCTTGCAAGATAGGCTCCAGAACCACTGAACTAAATCCCCAGCTCCCTCAGTTTCTATTTTGAATCAGTGTTTAATGATGTACGGTGAATAATAAAAGCATTATTTATTGAGCACTCACGTACCAGGTCTATGTTTATACCCTTTATATTTATTCTCATAATCTTTGAAATTAAAGCAGGACCACTGTCAGTGCCACTCTAGAAATGAGCAAACCAGGAGCGGTGGCTGAAGGTCCCTGGCTGAAGGCCCCAGTGGGGAAGCAGTCTTGGTGTGGGGACGGAACCCCAGGCTCATATCTGCCTGCCACCAAGCCCTGTTCTCAGCCGCTCCCCTTGGACTCTAAGCCAGGCAATGAGGAGCTCCTGCTCCTAACAATGAGGCCTCAGAAATGAAGTACTACAGGACTGGTTCTTTGGGTTTTGTGTTGCTTTGTTTTCAGTGCTGATGTTCAAACCCAGAGCCTCACACCCAGTAGGCAACCGTTCTACCACTCAGCTATACCCTGCGGCCTGGTGAGGCTGTTCTTGAAAGGAAGATCATTTAATCAGTCAAGTGTAAGTAAGTGTGCTAATGGGATTCTACCATTTTTATGACCACACTGACTCTGCTATCCCAGAGTTCACTGTTCCCAGAGTTGCAGCCATCATAATCCGCTATCGCAGCTGGCCTGCACCATAAGCATTAATGGCCCCATCTGCAGTACTGGTGGAATTTTCAATTTTCAGTTTCATAGAAAAAGAAAAACAGGCTTATACACTGATAACAGTGGTTTTTGTCTTGGAATTATCTTTCCTGTCCTAAATGGTTACAACTTCTCATTTTGTTTCGATTGTCTTCTGTAACAGGAGAAACACAGGAGAAGCTAATGCATTCACCTGCATGCCTCTGTTCCCCAGCTGCAATACCCTAGCCTGCACCAACACTGACAGCTCAACATAACCGCTTCTAAGCCTCACCTGCCCACTCCTCCATCTGTAGGCACTTCCTAGTTAACTGTGGCTCCTAGTCAAGTGGGGCCGGTGGTAACCACATACGTAACCATGGCTCCGAGACATCCCAGCTAACTACGGCTCACTGGGCGGCTTCATCAGGACGCTGTCTTTAACACCAAAGGTCATCCTGGGCAGCACACCTGCTTCCACCAGGAACTACCTGCTTTCATCATTATCTTTTAAATTTTTTTTCTTTGTTGTTGTTTTTTAGACAAGGACTTGCTATTTTGCTCAGGATGGCCCTGAACTCACCATGTAGCCCAGGCCAGCCTCAAATTCACAGTGATCCTTCTGCCTCAGTCTCCCAAGTGCTGGGATTACAGGCATGTGCCACCATGCCTGGCTTATTAATTTTATTTTTATATTGTTTTGTTAATATTTTTATATCATTTGTCTGGTTTTTTAAGAGACAGTCTCACTAAGCTGCTAAACTGCCCAGCCTAAGCTTCAACTTATGATCCTCCTGCTTCAACCTCCCAGAGTGAGGAGATTTTTTTTAGTTTTTTGAGACAGGGTCTCACTTTGTAGTTCAGGGTGGCCCTGAACTCAGCCTCAAACTCAGCAATCCTCCTGCTTCTGCCTTCCAAACGCTGGGATTTCAGGTGTGAGTCACCACATCCAGCACTGTGATGCTGGTACCAAGGACTGAACTCAGGCCCTTGTGCTTGCCACAAGGTCTTGCAGACGCCAGAACCACTGAGCTAAATATTTGTGCTGATATTTGTAGGCACATGCCACCATACCCAGTGAAGTCAAGGACTCCTTAGCACTAATCTTCCCACAAATGATATGAGAAGACTACATACATAGGTCTGCTTGTTTCCATAATTTGTCCATTGGAAATCCGTGATTTTGTCAATTATTCATACCCAGGTACAGTGGCACATGCTATGCAATTTAATCATTCAGAAGACAGCGTTTCACAAGCTGGAGAAGAACCTGAACGATTTAGCAAGATGGTTTCAAAGTAAAGTTTTCAAAGGGGCTGGTAAAGTAGCTTGGTAGCATGTGCAAAGTAGTAGCTTGTGTAGCATGTGCGAGGTCCTAGGTTCAGTCCCCAATACCATACATGCACATACATACAGAGACAATCTATACAATTACTAGGCAAATGTCTCTCTGCTAAAATTCAAATCCAAAATACACCCTTTCCAAGTGTTTCTTAATCATAATATATTATACTTTTGTGGAAGTGGTATGTTCAGAATGCAGAAACACTAACATCTCGTCATAGTTTACCTGTCTATAAGAATTTGATTGGCTTTCTTCCATTCTTCAATGGCAGAGGTTTCTTCTGCCTCCAGCTTCTGTTTCAAACTATTTATTTCTGATTCATAATAAGCGCGAAGATCTGCTATGTGTCGAGCATGCTTTTCTTTTAAGTTCTGCCTAATCCTGTTGGTGAGAGCAAAACACATCATCAGGAAAGCACACCCTCCCTTTGCACCCTGTAAGAGAAAGCAAGAGCACAATCATCCTTAGAGGCCAAGCACAGGCTCCTTACTTTGCACATCCCCAGAAAGTAGGAGTCAATGCTCCACATGCTCCAGCAGCTTCTACACACAAGAATGTTCTAACTCACTATCACCTGCTGGGTGCCTTTGTCGGAACCCTGTCTTTAGCTCACAAGGGGCCCGAAGATGTGCCTTAGTGACAAAGCACCTGCCTGGCATGCATGAAGCCCTAGGTTCGGTAACGCCCAGTACCAGAACAAAGAAAAAATTGACAAGTGGAAAAAGACACAAATAACTTAGTTTTTAGATCATCCGTCTTAAAAATGCGGCATGTGCTTAATACTTTATATATTATTAAGTTTCAATAAAATTCAATTCCATAATTCAGTCAGACATTATAGAAAATCTATTAACATTACAAGCCAGTCACTGAAATACATACTTAGACAATATCACAGGATCTTCCAGAGAAGTCAATGAAATGCATTCTGGGACACTGTTGGCTGTACCTGGAAGCTGGGACTGACTGACCAAGGCTGAAGCTGGTATGACAGTATTTTCCTCATCTACGGTGTTGACTGAGATGTCATTGCTAGTCAAAGTATATACCGAAGGAAACGGGGAACTGGTCCTACTTTCAGGTTGGAATGCATGATTCTTCCACGAGTCCATCAGTGAAGGTTTTGCATCTGAAGAATATTTTGGGAACCCAGATAACTGAGAAGTGACATTACTTGCTTGTGAAAAGGAGTCGATGTCAGAGTGACTCGACATACTTGGTTCCAGAACAGAGTCTGGTGAGAAGGGTATTCTGTCATCGAGAGCATGCAGAAAGCCGTGTGGCTGAGTCCCTGACATGTGCTGATTTGGCTTCATGTGCAATGTCGGATCCAGGGTCAGTACCTAAAAATAAGACAGACAATCTTAAGGTCCTCCTTCAGTGCCCAGCTTTTGCTGCATTCAAGTGAGAAGGCTTTCATTCTCCTAGGGAAAAGAAAGCTCGCAGTCAGAGTTGAGCCACGGTACATCTTTCGAGGCTCAGCATTCAGCAGAATGACAACTTTACCTCTGGTGGATGATTTGGGTTGGAAGCAGAGGTGAGATTCCTCTCAGGTAACTGCTTGTTTTCCCTTTTTTTTGAATGATAAATATCCTTCAGTGATGGTAGCGTCATCTCATTACTATTATTAGACTTAAAGATAAATAAAATTATTTAAGTGACATTATCAATGATGAGAAAATTTACTGATATCAAGATCAGCACCATAAAAATTTTTTGAGAGATTTTAAATAAGTTGACAATGTAGACTGTCAGACTAATACAAGTTGAGAAACCATTTCCTACGGACAAGATAAAAATCTCCTAACAATGAGTACTAAGGGAAAAATGTAAAACTAAATCACCTAGCAGGCCATGACTAATTCCAAAGAATAACATCCCTGGTAATCTGTGGTACAGTTTGAATCTTGACCTTCCTTCAAAAGCTCCTGTGTTGAAGGCTTGGTCCTCAGCTCACGGTGCAGTGGAGACCACTGAACCTTTAAGAGGTGGGGCCTAAAGAAAAGGAGCTGGGCTGCGGGGGTGAAGGAGCTCCTGGACCCGGGTCTCTTCCTGTCTCCACCTCCAGGCCTCCCTGAGGAGAGCACCTCTCTGCCTCACGCACCCTCCACGGTGTACCCACCCATCCAGGACCAGAAGTAGCACGGCCAGTGACCACGGCTGAGACCTCCGAAACCTCAAGCCAGAGTCATCCTTTTCTCCTGTTGTTCATTGCACAGATTTTGCCACAGTGACAGAGTGCTGCCTGTGGTCCCCTCACTCAAAACGAGAACCAAGTTTTGAGGTGAGGAAAGAGCTCATAGTCAATGACTAAAGCAGGACAAAACTCTCGGCCAAATTGAGTTCATCTGACTCTTGGGGACAAGCATCAGGAGATGGAGTTCCTTACAACATATTCATTTTTTAAAAGAGTTGGCGGGAAAAAAAAAAAAAAACAAAACTGTCAGATACTCCATAGAAACAAACTTCTTTATTGATTAGTAAAATAAGATTGTATCCTAATTTTTAAAGCTGGAAATCAGGGCTCTACTATAACAAAAATGTCATTTAAAAGTCCAAATTCCAAATAGTGAAATTTTGGCTTTATTTATTTCAAGAGGAACTCACCGTAGAGTTTGCTAACCCTAAGCTTGAAATTTAAAGAGATGTACTGAAAGAATAGTTATCATATAACTTTAAGTTTAGTACCATTTCCCGACCTATAAGAAGTGTAGATATTTTTGATTTATTATTTTTTTAAGGTTTTTGAGAGAGGATCTCACTTTGTAGTTCAGACTGGTCCTGAGTTCACTATGTATATAGCCTAGGCCAGCCTTGAACTCACAGCAATCCTCTTGCCTCTGCCTCCCAAGTGCTGGGATTTATAGGCATGAGCCACACGCCCAGCATTGTGGTATGTTGTACTGGGGATTGAACTCAGGACCTTGTGCTTGCCAGGCAGATGCCAGAACCACTGAGCTAAATCCCCAGGCCTAGTGCACATCTATTTTTCAGATGGAGTTTCACTGTGTTGCCCAGGCTGGTCCTAAACTTCTAGGCTCAAGCCCTCCTCCCTTCTCAGTCTATCAACTAGCTGAAATAATAGCTCTGTGCAGCAGCACTCAGCTTACTGTGAATTAATATTTTTTAATAAATTATTTAACTAGCTTGTGAACAGATTAATTATATTTTTATGTATAAAAACACTAATTTATTAAAACTAAGTCCCCCAAATAAACCACACATCCCATAATCCTGCTTGGGAATTCCACTCTTTTGTTTGTTTGTTTGTTTGTTTGTTTGTTTTTTGAGACAGGGTCTTGCTTTGTGGTTCAGGCTGGCCCTGAGCTCAGCCTCAAACTCACAAAACAGCAATCCTCCTGCCTCTGCCTCCCGAGTGCTGGGATTACAGGTATGAGCTACCACACCCATCACTGTGGTATGTGGTACTGGGGATCAAACTCGGGACCTTGTGCTTGCCAGGCAGATGCTGGAACCACTGAGCTAAATCCCCAGCCCAATATTTACACTTCTTATTCAAAGAATATACAACAAATTTAATTCTGCATAATTATGGTGCAAATGGATCAATGGAAGGTGTAGCAAGACTGAAAGCCCACATCATGTCTAGGAGAAAGTGAAGTTACTCACAAGGACTCTCTGTTAAACAGTGCGCACAAAAGCCTTCATTCAATTCCACAAAATACCAACCCGACATTTAAAATTCCATTTTAAAGTAACTTTTCTAAAATTACATAGTAAAAAATAACAGACAGAATTTGAAATCAAGTACGACCTTGCAGCCTACGGTCTTTAACCAGGGAGAAGCTGGAAAACGCCCACACGTGATGGGGTCCTCGGCTACACCCTGGCACGGCCACACAGTGCGTTTCTGATTACCTGGCTCGGTGACCTATCTGCAGAGGAGGACGCTGGGAGTGATTTCTCCAGAGTTTCAGGCAAGGAGTGATACATGTCCCTCTCCTCTAGCTTCCAGTAAGTCAGGCCTAATGTGCACAAATATGCAGAGAGAATGGCAATGAGAAAAGAGACAGAATGCTCTCTATAGTAACGTATCTCCACCCAAAGAAAACTAACAATAGCAGGCAGCTTGTTTTAGGCTGTAGTTACAGCAAGTTGAATCTTGATGGGAAAAAGAGCCATATCATGTGAGAAGCCTCATTTAATAATGTAAATATATATAACTGAAATATTATTAAAAACTCAATGACATAGTATAACAGTATGTGTTTATTATTTTTTTACTTTATTAGTCTATTTTGCAGCTCATGCTGGTTATATTCATTGTGGGGAGTTGGTACATTTTTATGCATTTAATTTATATATCTGAACTTAGAATACATGTTTAAACAGACAATTCTGTAATAGTACAGACTTACATAGAATCAACATAAAGAATTTAACAGTTAGCTGCCCAGTATGGTACATCCCAGCACTGTGAGGCTGAGGCAGGAGGACTGCAAGTTTGAGCTGACCATGGACAACTCAGTGAGACGCTACCTAAAAATAACAAATAGAAGAGGGCTGGGGATGTAGCTCAATGCAACGGCTCTGGGTTCAATTCACAGTACTTTAAAGAAAAAAAATCAGTAATTCAAATATCTATTAAGTTTCTACTATGTGTGCTGGGTGGGAGGAGGACGGTGACCAAGTATATCGTGCACAGCATGTCGTAGGTTATAGTAAGGGTAAAACTGAACGGGATGGCACCAGGGTGGTCAGGGCTCAGAGGGCCTTTTAGAGGCCACTGCGGACCACAGTGAGGAGGCTTCCTGGTGGAGGTAACTTCAGCAGAAGAAGCAGCCACTGCAGAAGCCTAACAGGAAGATCTGGCGAGTGTGACCAGCCTTCCCGCTGACGGAGAGGAAGGAAGGAAGTAGCAGAACTGCGGACAGAGGGAAGAGGCGCTTCCCTGCCGGGCTGCTGGGCTTACTGGGAGGAGCGGAATACTGCAGGGTCTGAACAGCATTCTCTCAAGCCGCCCTAGCTTGTCAAAGGGTCTTTTTGGCCACCATGCTGTGACTATATAGAAAGGCACAAAGGTGAAGCAGCAAGCTGGTCAGGAAACTGCAGCAACCAGGGGACAGCAGCGGGCCCTGCCCATCAGGGTGGCAGGGGCGGAGGTGAGGAGCGGTTGGTTTCCAAAAATTTTTGCAAAGCAAAGTGAATCCACTCAGGTGAACTGGATCTGAGGTGCCAAGAGAGGGGGAAACAAGGCGTCAGGAGATAAATCCAGTGAGACTAGAACAGCTCACCACAGAGTGCTTGGGACAGCTTACAGAGGGTCTGAGTGTGTCAGCTTATTTTGGAGCACCTGAAAAAAGGCTGCCACTGCCCCTCTGCCCTCTCTTTACAGAGATGGCAATGCCAGTGAGGGCAAAACAGAAAGGTGTGGCTCCTGGAGGAACAGCGCAGCACACGGGACATTTATAGAAGCCACACTGGTGTAGTGTGCATAACTGCAAATTTAGAAAAAAATTTACTTAAAGAAAACTTCTTTGGGGCTGGGGATGTAGCTCAGTGGTACTCTGCCTGCCTGCCAAGTTTGATTCCCAGTACCGAAAAAAAAAAAAAAGAAACTTTTTTAAAGTTCAGATCGGTAGTGGTAGTGCACGCCTGTAATCCAAGTTCTCAGGAGGCCAAAGCAGGAGAACCACCCTGACTCTGAGGCCAGCCTGGGAGACATAACGAGACTCGACCATCAGACAACATCAGTAACAGAAACAAGCTCCATACCTGTGCCCGAATCAGACATCCAAGAGTTCAGACCTTCATCTGGTTTACTGAGGTAAAAAGCACGGGGGTGTGCAGCAGCAGCAGCAGACTCAGACTGCAATTCAAGACAGGACACAGTCGGTGAAGAGCTGACAGTCACAAGGCACGCTGCAGAGCCAGGCGCACGAGCTGCCCCCGGGCAGGGGAGTGCCCTGGAGAAGCTTCACACAACGCCTCAAACAATTTTTTAAAGCATCAAAGAGCTGGAAATGTTTAGTTCACAGTCCCTGGTACAACAAGGAAGAGTCACCTGGTATAAAATCTAATGTTCCAAAGCCTTAATGATTCATTTTTATCACTACAAATACAATAAACCAAATTAGCCCTGAAAACCACAAATCAATAATATGAATCTTAAATAGCAGATCACTTCTTACACACACACAACTGACTGCTTTTAATCTCAGAAAAGACTAAAAATGCTTATGTGATTTTGAAAAAAATTCTGAGTGAATCTCTTCTTAGAATGTCTGATGGCGTCATGAGAAACCTGTGCTTCCACATAGACGTGTCACGTGGATATTCCATGAAAACTTTTCTTCTCGGGTCCTCTATGACTGAGCTTCTTACTCCTGTCAGCCGTTTGGCGTTTATCCACAATCCTAGCTACTCGGGAGACTGAGGCAGGAGGACCTCACGGTGCAGACTCCAGAGCTGAGACTGCGGCAGCTAGGACTGCAGCGCAGGGCCAGAGCATTTGCCTCGCTCGCCTTCGAAATGAATAAGCTTCATCCCGTTGACTGTTTCTGGATTATATTCGCTTACGATCCATGCAGAGCAGGAGTAACTGAGCCGGCAGCGCTTGCCCAGAGGGGAGGGGACAATCGCGTCACCCTGCTGGACATCACTCAGCCTCCTTAGCGGAGGAAATTCCTGGGTTTCTGTTCAAACTCCTACCTGTTCACATGTGTGTCCACACTTGAAAGATCAGGAAAGGTGACTGGAGAAGACTAACACAGAGAACCCACGTGAAGCACGCGGGCCTCACGCCCCGAGAGCCTGAGGCGCCACATCCAGCGGCCGTGCAGCCCTGCACCTTGGGAAGACAGAGCAGGCTGCAACAAGGGGCCCTTCCACAGCAGGGCTGGCCAGCCCGGCAGCTGGCCGGAGCCCAGACGCGCACCTGCCCCCGCGGCGCCGCCACCCTCCCAGCTGACAAACCCCGGGAAGCGCTTCAGCCCATGAAAAGAAGTCAGGTCCGCCCCAGACAGACAACTGCAGCAACAAAGAACAACTTGAGCTCTGAAAACCCCTGTGCTACACAATGCACTATTCCAGGATGGACGCTCAAGTCACTGTTACCCAAAATAAACAGCACTGTGCAAAAAGGAAAAACATTACAGCAGCTGAGGATGCTGATGCGCCTTCCATACTTCAGGGAAACCTGAAGCAATGAGAGGAGTGGGCAAAGAGCAAAGTTCCAGTGCCAGGGAACCCGGACGCTGCAGGTAAGAAAGCAGCTCAGGTGTGGCGCCACTGGGTTCCCAACCTCAAACAGATGCAAAGTTCAGAAATATCAAAGAAACCTTTGGAAAGAATTAAGATGTGTTATGTACATGCACTCACTCTGTGACGATTTGATCAGAGAGTGCAAATACGGACCAACAATTTTTTAAAAAAAGTAAGTATATAGTCAGCATGTAAATTTTAAAAAGAAAATAAATATCAAAAAAAACCCTGAAGCTGGCTATGGTGGGACATCCTTGTAATCCCAGCACTCGGGAGGCTGAAGCAGGAGGATCACCAGGGGTTGGAGGCCAACAAGTGTTGGAGTGAGTTCAAGCCCAGCCTGAGTTATATAGCAAGATTCTGTCTCAAAAAACAACACAAAACAAAGAAACTCAACTTCTCATTAAATGTATCATTCACCTGAAAAAATATTTTATAATTTAAAAACAAAAACATTAAACTTTCCCCTCCGGTGACCACAGAGTAAGACTCCGGACCAGCCCCACTCTCTCCCACCACCGGCCTGCGCCCAGGCGGAGGAGGCTGCCGGGAGGCTTTCCTCAGCTGCACAGCAGAGGGCGCTGCTCCTCGGAGTGTCCACTCCACTGCCGCTGTTCGCAGAGCTCGAAGCCACCCAGAGTCAGGAGCGCTTCCACCCAGAGACACCTGCAGGCCCCGGAGGAGCCAGCGAGGAGCCAGGGCACCGGGCGCCCGCCCGCCACGGGTCAGCCCGACTGTAAATGTCTTCAGGTGCCTCTCGTGCGCAGGTGAGTGGAGGGACCACATCCAACAGGCCCCGAGCAACCATCACTCGCCTCACTTGGGTTTAACCCCTGGCATTTAACAAACAACTTTTCATCCTACTAAAGAAGACAAGAAAAGGGCCGAGGCTTTAGCTCAAGGGTACCGCGCCTACCACCCAATTTCTCTCTGGCTGCTGCTTCATTCCTACCTAACTCAGCGGCCGGTAACAGGATGATGGAAACACAGGCAATTTCTAAAGGTGTCAGGTTGGCAGACAGACCCAATTCTGCACTCTCAAAGTGTCCCAAGGCTGAGACAGGACCGAAGGGCCTGGAGCTCTTCAGTGCTCTTCCATCACCTCTGCACCTGTCCACGACACAGCACAGCCAGTCACAGCGGCATCAGTGCCCCACAGAAGCTCCGGGAGAACTCTGAGGTGGCTGCAGCAAGCTTCATGGGCCACGGCAGATGCCTCCGCTCCACACCCTCCTGAATGGCTCCAGCCTCTGCAGTGCTGCCTGTGTGGGAAGCCCTTCCCTCGCCAGCACTCACCAGAAAGTCTGACGCTGCCCACGCATGAGCCCTTGTCTTTTCCTACAGCCACCCACACCTCTGCGGTCAGTCTGCGCACTGCTCCCGCTCTGCTGCCCCGAGTGCTAACACAGCCTGTCTGTGACTTCTGCCTGGAGCACAGCGCAGGCTGTGTGCTGGCCAGCAGCCAGAACTGGGCACACTGAGGGCAGCTAGCAGACGACGGCAGGGCAGGAGAGAGGAGCAGGACACACCGGAACAGTTCCCGGGTCTGCGGCTTGCTGCTGGCTCCAGCTGCCACCCCAAGAGCCCATAGCTGTAACATTCAGAGCACAGGGCTGTGAACACTGAAAGAGATACACTTTGCCTATTGGTAATTTTTTTTTTTTTTTTAGAGACAGGGACTTGCTATGCAGTTCAGGCTGGTCCTGAGCTCACTATGTAGCCCAGGCCAAGCCTCGAACTCATGGCGATCCTCTTGCCTCTGCCTCCCGAGTGCTGGCATTATAGGCATGCGCCACCATGCCTGGCACCTACTGGTAATTCCTAACCACACTGAGCAAAAGAACTGTAAGCTGATTGGTGATGGTGTTATTTTATGGTAATTTAGGCTGAAGGCTCTCCTAGTGTGTTAAAACTCAATGTCTACAACCCTCGAAAGAAGATTCTAGGTTAACAAGGGGCCACCAAGAAGGTATGCATTTAATTCCTTACAATTTGGATCCTAAGTTCAGAACTATCTGAATTCTACCTTTTAAAAAAACTGTTTATTGGTTCATTTGAGCTAGACTTTACGATCACATTCATCGTCGGGAATTTGTATCTGTACATGACCTTTCTTGTTCTTTTTTCCCCCATTCCTCTGCCATCCTTTCCACCCTTGCACCCCTCCCTCATTATAAAACTTTGTTTTCCTTCTTTTCTCAGTTTTTTCTTTCCCTTCTTTCCTTTTTATAAAGTATCTTAATGTACTCTAAACTTACAGTACTGCTTCTTACAATTTAATACAAATTATTTGAAGGGGTTTTTGTTTGTTTTCCTCTAGCTTTACACACACTAGGCAGGGACTCTAACACTGAGCCACACGCCCAGCCCTGTGGGTTCATAAAAACAATTAAATGAACGGCTTTCTGGCTAAATGTAAACATCCGAGTGGAAAGAGAGACAGGACCTTCCGATGACTGCTCTTTATAGGATGCATAGTATTCCCTCTGATTTCCAGTCCATTGAAGAAGCAGTATTAGTGGTCACCTTTGAGACATCAGAGGAAGGCCTGCCTATAAATGCTCAAACCAATAAAAGAAAAGAAAGGGCAGAAAGGGTTTGCTAATGAGAACACCGTAGGTCAGCAGCTGCAGCGAGCACAACGACAGCTGACACCTACTTTCTCTGAAGGCTTCTCGCTCTGCTCGTTCGCGGGCTTCGGTCTCGCACATTCATCTTCTACGTGTGCTCTCTTTGGTTGGCTCTGCTTCAGTTTTTGTGCCCAGGATGTTACAGATACACTACTTAAAAAGAGATATCCAAAGTTATTTTCTTAAAAGCTGTCCTTGACATATACAGCTAATGCAGGAGAAACTGCTTTGGTGGAAAATGCTCCAAACTGTTTTTCTAGTGTCAAATGGTAGATTTGGGGGTAGAACCTGAGGCTGAACTCGGGATCTTGTGTTTGCAAGGCAGGCAGCAGGACCACTGAGCTAAATCCCCAGCCCAAGACGGTAGATTTTTATTAATTCTCCTAAATAGCTTTGTTTTTTCAAAATTTTTTTTTCTTTTCTTTTTAGTTTTTTGAGACAAGTTTCACTTTCTAGTTCAGGTTGGGCTTGAACTCACTAGGTAGCCGAGGCTGGCCTCCAACTCAGGACAGTCCTCTTGCCTCTGCCTCCCGAGTGCTGGGATTACAGCCACCATGCCTAGCTTCAAAATCTTATTACCAAAGGTAAAATCAACCAAAAGACAAACAGCGATCAGTAATGCATACAGTCTGGCTCAGCATGGCTGCACATTCATACAGTCCCAGCTAGATGGGAGGCATAGACAAAAAGATCTCAAGTTCTAGGCCAGCCTGGACAACTTAATAAGTTATAAAACAAAAACTAAAATTAAATAAATAAAAATATAAAGGGCGGGGAATGAAGCTCAGGGGTAGAGCATTTGTCTACTATATATGAGTCTCTAGATTTAATCCCCAGATCACCAAAAAAAAAAAAGCCAAAAACAAAGTATCTAATACATATAGTTTATAGCCATAGAATAAAACAAATCACTACCCGACCCCCTTCAGGTACTGTACAAATCTGTGCTGTGAAAGTACATTTATTGGCAAGAACTAAAAATTCTATGTGACTTACGTTGCTACAGCTGAATACCTCGCTTTAGACGGTAGCTTTTAGGGACAGAAAACTGAAAATGTAGGGTAAAGTACAAAACTTTACAAGATTATTTCACCAATATTTGGCCACAGTTGTCTACTAAAAAGCGCCTTTGTCAATTAAAATATTAAATTTACAAACATTATTCACACATATAAAAAACAAGGCTAAGTATGCTTATCTCTAAGTTCTGGTTCCAAATCACATAAACCTATGGGACAAAATTTCACTACTAATGTAGTCCTCTCTAGACTCTAATTTTTATCAAATGATTAGAAATATAAAAGGTACTTCCCTGGCAATATCTCCTACCTTACCAGTTTAACAATTTGATAATTACAAATGGCAAAAAAGTCAGGTGTCAATGATATATAGCATGCTTTATTTCAATTTTCTACACATAACAAATAAAATATTTTGTTATTAAGGATAAGTGATATATGTTTAATAAATACATCTCATTCTATTATAGTTCAAATAAATCTTCACTAGATTCTAAATGTAATAAAAAAGTAAAACAGCCCTCAAACGATGGAAAAAGTCTACTTACCTATTTGCTTTTCCACTGTATACTTCAGAAATCTTATTTTCACCAAGAAAATTACATTCTAATTCTCCAGGAAAAGTGTTAATATCTTCCTTTAAAGACATACAAGGCTCTTCGGGCGTCTGTGCATAACACCCTCCATGGCCTGCGTCGTCTCCGGGCGGGTCTCTCTGGACCCCAGGCCCTGGGTCCCACCCCTGAGAGAGGCCTGTGTGCTCCATGCGCACTGCGGGGCCTTTGGCTTTGCAGGTGTTCAGTTCTGAGACACAGAAAGTGCCATAGCCGCTGCTCACCGAGCCACTGTCCACACTGCGGTCCAGCTGTGCTGAGTCCCTTCTTTGCGCCTCAGGCTCCTTAGACTCAGGAAAACTAGTGACAGATTCATTTCTTTCACTATGTTCAGAAAAAAAACCCATTTGACTCTCTGAAGATACGTGCTTGCTGGAAGAACTTGTATCATAGGAAGCCCACGAAGAATTACTGATCTGTAATTTGATCAAGTTTCTTATCTCCTCCTGTATACGCTGGGAACGAAAAATTACAGATTTGGGTAAGAAAGTGTATTACACACCACATTTTAGAAATGTAATGAAATTACCATTTCAAAATATGTTCCTACTCTAAGTACAATATCTTTAGTTTTATTTATTTAATTTTTTTGGAGACCAGGTCTCGCTCTGACGATAGCTTTAGTTTTAAAAGTGATAAATTGGTTTTTCTACAAATCTTCAAATTTTTTTTTTTTTTTAAGGTTTTTTTGAGACAGGGTCTCACTTTGTAGTTCAGGCTGACCCTGAGCTCAGCCTCAAACTCACATCACAGCAATAAAATATTTTTAAAAAGTCAACACAAATGACAACTTACTTGAATTTGGTTGTGGAACTGCTCCTGCTGGGCAACTATCTGTTCCTGGCATTGTTTTTCCACCAAATTGAACAACTGTAACCACCTGGCCTGTTAAATTATAAAATAACTTAGTTTTTTTAAAACTTACCATTTTATAGAAAAATTTCTCCAGCGAGAACTACCTTTCTAAAAAAGATTATTTATAATATGAAATTTACAAGTCAAATTTATTGTAAATACATTTGATAATGAGGATGGATGCGTTTTTTCATATAATCTACAATCTTGGTAAATCAGAAGATCTGTTTGAGTCTTAAGTTTCCAATGGCATCCTGATTTGACATCACCTGCTGCCATTTCTGATTAATTAAGAACTGGAAGTTGCACTTTGTATCCGTCTCAAGTTCTTTGTCCTTTTATCAAATGAAAATGGTATATACTACCTGGATTTTACAAGTTTTGAGAAAATGGACACAAAGTTAAGGATCTTCTTTTTGCACAGCTTTTAAATGCAAACAGCCTGAATGGGGTTTCTACAGTTTGGTCTGGTTAAATAGTGCAGGGCTATTAACGCTCTCCACTGACAAACCGTGTATTCCTAGAAAAAAAAAATCTAATTCATTTGTACCTCAGCTTCTTAATTTATAAAATGGGATTATAACATCTCACAGGGGCCTGGCAAGATTCAGTTTTAAATCTGACCATAGCACACGTGAGGTCAGTGAAAGAAAGGCTGCGTCTTGGAAGCTGTGAAGTTATGATCACCACAAAGACGGGAGCAGGTGCCCAACTGGCAGGTCCCGGCAACACAAAGCACAGTGCTACGGCTCAGTCTCCCAGGGTGATGCACTGTCCTATACCTGTTTTAGATTACAAAAACAAATATTTTACACCGTTTTCATATTACCCAAAACAAACTTAGGTCTTACAGAATTTCATCAAAAGTTGGTATTTCAGAAAACCATGTCACTAATGGTAAAGGCACTCATAATATCTAGATGAAGATATGTCTGGGGCTGGGTGTGGTGCACACCTATTTATTTATTTATTTATTTATTGCTGTACCAAGGATCAAACTCAGGCCCTTGCACTTGCCAGGCAGGAGGCAGCACCACTGAGCTATGTCCCTGACTCTACACACCTGTAACCCCAGCACTCAGGAGGCTGAGGCAGGAGGATCCTCATGGGTTTGAGGCCAGCCTGGGGTACACACAGTGAGCTCAAGGCCAGACTGATCTATGAAACTGGCCCCCAAAGAGAAGGCTGGAGCTGGGTATGCAGCTCAGTTTTAGGGCCCAGGTGCGCAGCCCTGGCTCAATGCCCATTGTTGCGAAGACAAAACCCCCATGATTTGTTTGCAGCTGCTTCCTTCACAGTACCTTCTGTGTAGGCGGACAGCAGACAGCTTCCTATGGTTCTAATGAAGATGCGCCTTGGCATTCAGGCGTTTTTTTGGTGTCAGGAGTTGTATGTTAGACAAGTACCCTACCACTGGGCCACACCTGGCCCTACACTGCTTTTTTTGAAGTGCATACTAACAGATTATATTACTCATGGATTTTACTTAAGGATAGCATAAATTATGCTTACTTTAAAAATTCTTTTTAAAAATTCTTATAAAAAGAATACTTGGGGGCTGGGGATTAGCTCAGTGGTTTGGCACCAGTCTTGCAAGCACAAGGACCAGGGTTTGATTCCTGGTTAACCATATACAATACTGGGTGTGGAGACTCACACCCAGCAGCAATCAGTACCACATACCACAGTGCTGGGCATGGTGGCTCACGCCTGTAATCCCAGCACTTGGGAGGCAGAGGCAGGAGGATTGCTGTGATATGAGTTTGAGGCTGAGCTCAGGGCCAGCCTGAACCACAAAAGCGAGACCCTGTCTCAAAAACAAACAAAAAAAAGAGTACTTGGGAATAATAAGAGTGCTACTGACCAAATGTATGAAGTGTATTATCTAGCAAAGAGATAAGCTGTTCATACTATATATAAGATTGAGCATCATTACCCTATAACTATTACTACTGCATACAAAATCAGTAGTGCTACCTAGTTAAAATGCTACAATAACTAGTTATTAGTTAATGGTGTTCTTTAAAACTTTCTTATAGAAATACTAGCAATGCCAAGTACTTAAGAATGTATGAAAGCTGGGACCGGGGATTTAGCTCTAAGGTTCAGGAGTTCTACCTTGCAAATTCAAGGTCCCGAGTTCAATCCCCGGTAACCACATACCACAATACTGGGCATGATGATTCATGCCTATAAGCACAGCACTGGTAACCACAGTGCCGGGCATGGTGGCTCACACCTGTTAGTCCAGCACTCAGGAGGCAGAGGCAGGAGGACTGCTGTGAGTTCGAGGCTGGCCTGGGCTACACAGTGAGTTCAGGGCCAGCTGGAACTATAAAGTGAGACCCTGTCTCAAAAAAAAAAGTATGAAAGCATATATGCACGTGTTAAGCACCTTCTGTTGAATCAAAGTATGTAAGCAATGTCTTCTGAGGCTGCACTATCTAGCAAGCCTGTCTCTAAACCACATCAGGTCTTAAATTAACAAATAAATTTTGATTCTGACTTAAAATGTTGATTCAGAATATTAAAAGTAACAATTTCTAGTTCAATATAAATTTGTCAAAAACTAGTTTATGGCAATTTTAATTTGTCTGAAGGCAATTAATTCAGGTATTATAAACTAGTGAATAAATACATTAAGAAAACACTTAATGAAACATTCCTTTCTATTTTCCTCCTGCTGGAGATGGATCCAGAGCCTTATGCATCCTAAGCATGCGCTGTGCCCCGAGCTCTAACACTCCATTTTTATTTTGTTTATTTATATTTGTGTGTTTGTTTTTGAGAGAAGGCGTCACTATGTAGCTATGTAGCCCGCACTGGCCTCAGCCTCCTGAATCTGGGTTACAGGTGCGCACCACCACATCCAGCTACACCCCATTTTCCACTGCCTCATTTCAATAGTATTTTACAGGTCTTTTACCTTACACGTACTGAGTGTTATATGGAAAACCACAGAAAATACAAAAACTGAAAAGTTAATTTTTTAAAGTACCCAGTAAAAGTTATTTTTAGAACTTTAATCATTGTGATAATGAATACAAGTCATTATTACACTTGGGGTGGATGCTACTGAATTCTTAAAACAAGGAATCTTTCACTTCACTTTTTCTATGTTTTGATAAATAACACAAATTCTGGCTCTAAAAGTATAATTAGCATTTAAAACAAAACCTACTATTAAAAATTTAATAATATTATTTATTTCTAGAAAGCATCACCAACTGTAGCTTATCTTGAAAACCAGGACAAGTCCACCTTGAGCACTATTCTAGAATATAAAAATTATAAGCATTCTTTTTTTTTTAAGTATGCTTTTAATTGCTACTTTTCTTTAACACTGCTGAGAGGATCGAGCCTTGGGGCCCCCACAAGCTAAGCAAGTGGAATACACTGAGCTACGCTCCTAACCCACCGTCACATTAATATTACAATTTAACTGAAGTCTGGAGGAAAGAATCAATGACCTGAAAATAACAGGATACAATGTATCACAGCTAAACGGGATAAGCTGTGAAAGAGAGGACTAAATTCAGAATTGATGCTTTGCAAAATGGGGTCAATTCCTTATGAGTTACTTCCTCACATTTGTTCACCATTCCCTAATTAATATACTCGACTAGTTTAGCAATAAGTATCACGCTCTTCTGAATGTAAATATCTAACAACTTAGAGTTTACTACAGATTCACTTAAATATGATTCTTTTAAAATTTCCAAAATAAAACAAAACGAAATACCTCACAGTTTTTCCAGAGTTCTGAATCAGGCTTTCCTCCGCTCTGTAGCTCTTGCATGAACGAGGCTAGAACTTCCACAGTCCCTTGGATAGCAGACAGGCCCGTCTTCCCTGAGAAAGAGGACACCCCATTTGCACTAAGGTGGGGACTACTTCTGTGGAAACATAAATCAAGCGGTTTCCTCGTCCTGCCTGAGTGCTAAGTCACTCACTGTTCATGATTACCAGAGCGGTACAGAAACACTGACATTAACCCTTCCAATTGTCACTTCACTTGTAAAAATCCCATCACAAGTCTGTCCACAAAAGGAAAACAGCAGTAAAATGACAGATGGCACTTTACTCTGTGAGGGACACCAGGGTGCTGGCAGGAAATAACATGTGCGACATCTTAAGAAAAGTTTCTCTGCTCTGTCCCATCGAGGCAGGCACAGCCCGCACTAGTGCTGGGGACTCGGTGTCCGCTGCCCAGAAAGACAGCGCCGTCTCGTCCCCAGATCCCTCATTTGGTGTGACAAGCTGATGCCCATCCCTGCGCATCACGGATGAAAGCCATGCCAAGCAAACGACCAGCCAGCATCCAGGACTTCGTTAGCCCATTTAGCACGTAAAGCCACCGGTCCTGTTCAGGAAGGCCTGCTCTTCCAGACTGAGGACATCGGAGTGGCTCTATCAACACACAAAGCATAGACATTAAAACTGGCTTACAAATCCAGTCCCTCAAAGATTATTTTCATCTATTTAGTGAGTTATACCTTGCTCTTTCTCACAGGGAATTTATGAAGAGGACAATGCCTCAGAGGGCTGCTAAGTGACATGGGAAACACACGTGTGGCCAGTCCCAGGGAGCCCACGGGGATCACCCAGCTGGTTCGCCCTTTAAGCCATTTCTCCCTCTTTTACAAACTTCCTTTCACCCTAATGCACACTTTATGTCACTTTGTATATCTTAAATTCTTAGAGGGGAAGAGAATAAACAATTTTTAAAGTTATTTATAATTTTCTTCAAAAGCCTCCATGTTTAAAGCTATTTCTCTTCACCGGCAGGCCCTAGACCACTACCTTTTTGCTATGCTGCATGTACCTGATTTTTTTAATTAATCACCTCTCTGACAGGTCCTTCTTTTTTTTTTTAGCTATCATAAATTTAAAAACTAAATAATGAAACTCATCAGACTTGGTGCAAATTAAGAGTAAATAGGTTCTGGGGCCGGGGATATAGCTCAGTGGTTCCGGCGCCTGTCTTGCAAGCGCAAGGACCTGGGTTCAATCCCCGGTAACCACATAACAATACTGGGTGTGGAGACTCACCCCAGCGGCAACCAGTACCACATACCAGTGCCGGGCGTGGTGGCTCACGCCTGTAATCCCAGCACTCGGGAGGCAGAGGCAGGAGGATTGC